>BQNB010006559.1:42895-50395 GCA_026074375.1 Tanacetum coccineum | reverse complement strand
TTATTTTTATTTTTTATTTTTATATTTAATATTTATATTATTATTATATTTCTTTTTATTGTTTTTTATTATTATTATTAATTATTATAATTGTATTAATTTATAAAATAATTTATAATTAATTTTTTTTTTATATATTATAATTTTTTATTTTATTTTATTTATTTTTTATCTTTTTTTTATTTTATTTTTTTTTTTAAATATATATATTATTTTTATAATATTATTTTTATTATTTTATTTATATTTTATTTATATTATTTATTTTTATTTATTTTATATATATTTTTTTTATTTTTTTATATTATTTTTTAATTTTTTTTTTTTTATTTATATAAATTAATTTTTTTTATTTTTAATTTATTATTATTAATTAAATAATTTTATATATAATTATATATTATTTTTTATTTTATTTATATTTATTTATATTTTTTTTTTTTTTTTTTTTATTAAATTTTTATTTTTTATTATTTTATATTTTATTTTTAATTAATTATTTTTTTTAAATTAATATTTATATTAATTATTTTTTTTTTTTTTTATTTTTTTATTATTAATTTTTTTTTTATAATTTTTATATTTTTTTTTTAATTATTTTATAATTTTTTTTTTAAATATAATTATTTTAATTTGTTATATTATATATTTTTATTTTAATATAATTTTTATTATATTTTTTATTTTTAATAATATTTTTATTATATTTATTATTTATTTTTATAATTTATATAATAAAATTTTTATTTATTTAATATTTAATATATAATTATTATTATAATTATTTATTTATTTTTTTAATTATTATTTAATATTTTTTAATTTTTATAATTTTAGTTTATATTTTATAGTTGATTTTTTTTAATTATTATTTAATTATATTATTTTAATTTTTTAATTTTTTTATATTTAATTATTTTTTATTATTTTTTATATATTATTATATATATATTTTTATTAATTATTTTTTTTATATTTATTTTTTTAATTTATATTTTTTTTAATTTTTTTTTTTATTATTATTTTTTTTTTTATATATATTTAATTTATATTTTTTTTTTTTTTTTTATTTATATTTTAATTTTTTTTATTATTTTTTATACTATTTTTATAAATTTATTTTTATATTATTTTTTTTTATATAATTAATTTTAATTTTATTACATAATTTATTTTAATTATAAAATTTTTTCTTTTATTTTATATTTTTTTATATTAATTTTTAATTATATTATTAATTATTATTATATTTAAATTTATTATTAATATATTTTATATATTATAATTTATTTTTTTATTAATTTATTTTTTATTATTTTTTTATTTTTAAAATATTTATTTATTTTTATTTTTTTTTTTTTTTTTTAACTTATTTTCTTTTTTTTAAATTAAATTTAATAATATTTTATTTTTTTTATTTTTTAATATATTTATTTATTTTTTATTATTATTAATTTTAATATTATTTTTTAATTTATTTTTTTTATTTTATATTTATAATATTTTATATATAATTTATTTTTTTTATTTATATATTTTATATTAATTTTTTTTTTTTATTTTATTTATATATATTTTTATAATATATTATTTTTAAATTTATATTTAATTTATTTTTATTTTATTTTTATTTATATTTAATTTATTTTAATTATATTTTTTTTATATTATTTATTTTTATCATATTTTCTAATTTTATTTTTTATTTTATTTTATTATTATTATTATTTTTTTTTATATTTTTTTTTAATAATATATAATATATTTTTTTTTTTTTATTTATTTAATTTTTTTTTTAATTTTTTTTTCTATTTATATTTTATTGATTTAAATTTTTTTTTTTTTTATTTTATATATTTTTTTTTAATATTTTTTATTTTTTATTATTTATAATTTTATTATTTTAATTATTTTTTTTTTTAAAATTTTTTTGTAATTTATTAAATTTTTATTTATATTTCTTATATTATTTTTATTTATTTTATTTTTTTACTTTATTTTTTTTTTTATATTTTAATTTTTTATTTTTTTAATTTTTTTTATTTTTGTTTTTTATTTTTTTTATATTTTTATATTGTTTTTTTATTTTTTTTTTTATTTTAATTATATTTTTTTTTTTTTTTATTTAATTTTTTTTGTTTTTTTTTTATATTATTTTTTTTATATATATATATTTTTATTATATTTATATTTTTTTATTATATTTTATTTTTATTTTTTTTATTATTTATAAATATTATTATTTTTTTAATTATTTTTATATTTAATTTTATATTTTTTATTATTTATATTATATATTATTATTATTTTTTTTTTTATTTATAGTTTATTTTTTTTTTAATTTTTTTATTTTTTTTAATTTTTTATTTTTTTTTTTTTATATTAAATTATATTAATTTATTAAAATATATTTTATTTATCTTTTTTTTATTTTTTTATTTTATTTATAATATTATTTTATTTATTTATATTATTTTTATGTTTTTTTTTTTAATTTTTTTTTTATTTTTTTTTATTATTGTTTTATTTTTTATATATTATAATTTTTTGTTTTAACACTTATATTAATATATTTTAAAATATTATTATGTTTTAATTATTTTTTTTATTTTAATTTTATTTTTTATTTTAATTATTTAATTTTTTTTTGATTTTTTATTTTATTTATTATATATATTTTTTTATATTTTATTTTTTATAATTATTTTTTATATTTATTTTTTATATTATTTTTTAATATTTTTTTTTATATTATTTTTTAAATGATTTATTAATTTGATTTAATTTTTTTTTAAATTTATTATTTATTTTTTTTATTTATTTTTTTTTATATTTTTTTTATTTTATTTATTATTATTTTATAATTTTTTTTTTTTTTTTTTTTTTTATATTTTATTTATAATTATTTTATTTTTCTTATTATTATTTTTTTTATTTTATTTTATTTTTTTTATTATTATTTTTTTTATAATATATTTTTTTTATTTTCTTTAATAATTTAATTTTTTTTAATTATAATTAATATTTATTTTATTTTATTTTTTTTTTTATTTTTTTATTTTTCATATTTAAAATATATTTTTCTTATTTGTTTAATTTAATATTATAATTATTTTTTTTTAAATTAATTTTTTATATTTTAATATTATTTATTATATATAAATATAAATTTATTATTATATTATTATTATTTATTTAATTTATATTTTATTTTTTTATTTATATTATTTTTTTTTAAATTATTATTTTTATATTTTTTAATAAATATTTATTTTTTTATATATATTTTTTTTATTTATTATTTTTTTTAAATATATTATTTATTTTTATATTTTTTTATTTATATTTTATTATTTATTTATTTTTTTATTATTATTTTTTTTTATATTATTTTTTTTTTTTTTTTTAATTATTTTTTTATTCTTTTATTTTTTGATTTATATTTTTTTTTATAATTTTTAATATATTTTTTTTTTTTTTATATTTCTTTTTTTTTTTTTTATATTTTTTCTAATTTAATAATTTATTATTATTTTTATTTATATATTTATTTATTTTTTTTTTATTATATTATTTATTTTTTATTTAATATATTAATTTTTTATTTTATTTTTTTTATTTTATTTTTTATTTTTTTATATTCTATTTTTTTATTATATTTTATTTTTTTTTATATTTTTAATTTTTTTATAATTTTTTTAATTTTTTTATTTTTATTTTTTATATTTTCTTTATTATATTTAATCTTTTTATTTTTTTTTTTAATTTTTATTTTATATATTTTTATTATTTATTTTTTTTTTATTATAATATTTAATTTCTTTATATTTTTTTATTTAAATATTTAATATTATTATTATTTTTAATTTAATTTATATTTATATATTAATTATTAATATATTTATTTATATTTTATTTTTTTTTTTAATTTTACCTTTTTTAATATTTTATAATTATTTTTATTATTTTTTTTATTCTTAAATTATTATTAATTTTAATTAATATTTTTTTTTTTATATTCTTTATATTATTTTATTTTTTATTATATAATTTTATTTTTTAATATATTTTATTATTTATATTTATATTTTTTTTATTTTTTTTATTTTATTTTAATTTTTTTTTATTTTATTATTATTATATTTTTTATTTATATTTTTTTATATATTATTTTTATTTTTTTTTTTAAATTTTTTTATTTTTATTTATTTTTAAATTTATTTAATTATTTATTAATTTATTTATTTTAATATATTTTTATTTTATTTATATTTTTTTTAATTTTAATATATTATATTATTTTATACTATATTTTATATTAATTATTAATTTATTTTTTTAAAAATATTTATTTTATATTTTTATTTTTTTATTAATATATATTTTTTTTTTATTTATATAATTTTTTTATTTATATTTTTGTTTATTTTTAATTTTCTTATATTATTTTAATTATTTTAAATTTTTAATTTATATTTAAATTTTATTATTATTTATTTGTTTTTATTATTTATTATTTTTTAATCTTTTATTTTTTTAATTTTATTTTTTTATTATATAAATTTAATTTATATTTTTTTTATTTTTTTATATAAATATATATTTTTTTATTTTTTAATTTTTATTTTATATTAATATTAATTTATATATTTTATTTTATTTTATTTTTAATTTTTTATTATTTTTTATTTTGATATTATATTTAATTTATAATTAAATTTTTTTATTTTATTTTTTTTTTTTATTTATCTATTTTTTTCTTATTTATTTTTATTTTTATATAATTTTATATTTTTTATTTTTTTTTATATCTATTATTTATTATTTTATTTTATTTTTTTATTTTAATAATATTATTTTTTTTGAATTTTATTTTAATTTTTTATATTTTTTTTTATTAAAATAATTAAATTTTTTAATTTTATTTATATTTATATTTATTTTTTTTTTTTTATTTTTATTTTTATTATTTTTTTTTTATTTTATAATATTTTTATTAATATATTTTTTTATATTTATTATTTATTTTTTTATGTTTGTTATTTATTTTTATATTTTTAATTTTTTTTTTTTTTTAATATTTTTTTTTTTATAATTTATTATTTTTTTAATTTATATTTTAATATTTAAATTTTTATTAATAATAAATATATAATTTTTTTAATTTTTTATTTTGTTATTGTTTATTTATTATTATATAAATATTTAAGTTTTTTTTATTTTAATTTATTTAAATTTTATTTTTTTTAATATTTTTATTTTTTTTTTTGTTTATTTATTTTTTTTGTTTTTTTTTTTTTTATTTATATATTTTATATTTATTTTAAATTTAATTTATTATTTATTTTATTTTTTTTTAATTATTTAATTTTTATTTTTTTTTTTATTTTTTATATTTTTTTTTATTTTTATTTAATTTTTTATATAGTATTTTTTATTTTACATTATTTATTATTCTTTTATTTTTTTATTTATTATTTAATTTTATGCATTTATTTTCTTTTATGTTTTTTTTTTTTTTTTAATATATTGTTTTATTATTTTTAAATTTTTATAATTTTTTTTTTTTAAATATTTAATATATTTGTATATTAGTTTTTATTTTTTTTTTAACTTATATTATTTATATTTTATTAATTTTATTTTTATCATTTTTAATTTAATATTTTTTTTTAATTTTTATTTTATTTATATATTAATTTTTTTATTAAAATAATATTTTTTTGTAATATTTTTTTTTTATTTTTTTTTAATTTTATTTATATTATTTTTAATTTTTTTTTTATAATTTATATTATTTTATTTTTATTTTTTTTTTTATATTTATATGTATTATATTATATTTTCTTATAAGTAAAATTTTTTATTTATTATTTTTTTTATTTAATTATATAATATTTTTTTTTTATTTTATATTATTATGTATTTTTTTTATTTAATATTTTTTATTTTTTTTTTAATTTATTTTTTTATATTTTATATTTATTATTTTTTTTTTATTTATTTTTTTTATTTTTATATTATATATAATTTAATTTTTTTTAAATTTTTTTATATTTTTTTATATTTATTTATTTTTTATTTTTTATAATATATATTTTATTTTTTATTTTTTTTTTTTTTTATTTATATTATTTTTATAATTTTATTTTATATAATATTTATTATATTTTTTTTTTTTTTTTAATATATTTTATATTTTTTTTTTTTTTTTCTTATTTTTTTTTTTATATTTTTAATATATTTATTATTTATTTTTTTTTTTTATTTAATATATAAATTTATTTAATATTTTAAATTTATTATTATATTTTATAATTTATTTATATTTTTTTAAAATATTTTTTATTAAATTTTTTTTTTTTAAATTTATTTTATTTTTTTTTTTTTTTTAAATTTTTATATTATTTATTAATTTATAATATTTTTTATTTTTTTTTTTTTATTATTTTTTTTTTTTATATTTAATTATTTTTATATTTTAATTATTTTTTATAATTTTTTTATTTTATTTTTATTTTTATATATTTTTTATTTATTTTTTTAATTTTTTTTATTAATTTTGAATTATTATTTATATTTTTTTATTAATTTTATTTATTTTATATTAATTTTTATTTTATTGGTTATTTTATTTATTTTATTATTTATTTTTTTTATTTATTTTTTTATTGTTATTGATTTATTTATTTTGTTTTTTTTTTTTAATTAATTTTTAATTTATTATTTTAATTTATATTAATTTATTTTATTTTTTTTCTTTTTTTATAATATAATTTATTGGTTTATTTTTAATTTTTTTGTTTTTTATTTATTTTTTTTTATTTTTTTTTTTATTAATTATTATTTTAATGTTTAATATTTTAATCTAGTTGGTTTTACACATTATTTTTATTTATTATTTATATTTTTCAATTAATATCTTTTTTTATATAAAATTATTGATTTTTTTATTTATTTAATAATTTTTTTTTTTATTATTTTTATTTAATTTTTTTTTAGTTTATCTAATTATAAAAAAAAAAAAAAAAAAAAAATATTTGTTTTATTTTTTATTTATTTTCAATTTATATTTTTTTTTAATTTATAATATTTATTTTTATATTTATATTTGATTTTTTTTTATTTTATTTTTTTATTTATTTTTTATATTTTTATTTTTTTATATTTTAATTTTTATTCATTTTTTTTATATTTTTTATTATTTTTTTATTTTTTTTTTTTTATTTTATTTTATTTATTTATTTTATTTTATTTTAATTATTTTTTTTTTTTTATATTATTATTTATTATTTAATTTTTTATATTTTTATATATTAATTTTTTTATTTATTTTTGTTTATGTATTTTTATTTTTTAATTTATATTAATTTATTATTAATATTATTTTTTTTTTATATTTATATTATATTTTTAGATTTTTTTTTATTTAATTTAATTATATTTATTTTTTTTTTTTTTTTTATAATTATATTTTTATTTTTTTTATTATTTATTTTT
>BQNB010006559.1:5395-37895 GCA_026074375.1 Tanacetum coccineum | reverse complement strand
TTTTATTATATTATTTATTTTTTTAATTATATATTTATTTTATTTTTATTATAATTTTTTTTTTAATATTTTTATATTAATTTTTTGATTTTTTTATATCTTTATTATTTAATTTTTTTTTAAAATATAATTATTTTATAATTTAATTTTTTTATTTTTTTTAATTTTATTTTTGTAAATTTTTTATTTTAAATTTTTAATATATTAATTTATTTACTATTTATATATTAATTTTTTATATTTATTTTTTTATTTTGTTTTTTATTTTTTTTATTAATATTTTTTATTTTTTTTTTATATTTTTTTTATTATTTTTTTTACGATTTTTTTTTTATTATTTTTTATATTTATTTTTTTTTTTTAAATTTATTATAATTTTTTATTTTTTATTTAATTATTTTTTTATTATTATTTTATTTTTTTTTTTTTTTTTTTTATTTTTTATTTATTTTTTATTTAATTATTTTTTTTTATTATATTTTTTTAATTTATTTAATTTTTTTTTTTTATAATATTTTTATATTATTATTAATTTTTAATTATAATTTTTTTATATATTTTTTTTTTATTTTTTTTTTATATTATTTATATTTTTATTATTTTATATTTAATTTTTTTAAATTTTATTTTTTTTTATTTATTTTTTACTTTATATATTATTTTATATAAATTTTTTTTTTTTTTTTTTTTATTTTAATTTCTTTATTTTGATTTTTTTATTATATCTATTTTTTTTATTTTATTTTATTATTTATAATATATATTTTATTTATTTTTTATTTAATTTATTATTTTATTATTTTATATTTTATTTTTATATATTTATTTTTTTTAAAATATATTAATTTTATTTTTTTATTTTAATTTTTTATTATTAAATTTTTTATTATTATTTTAAATTTATTTTAAATTTATTTTAATTTATTTATAATTATATTTTTTAATATTATTTTATTATTTTTATTTTTATATAATTATTAATTTTAATATAATTTATATAATTTAATTTTTTTATAATATATATTTTTATTTATTTTTATTTTTTTTTTTTTTATTTTTTAATTTTTTAAATATTTTTATTTATAATATTAAATTATAATAATTTTTTTTATTATAAATTATTTTGTTTTTTTTTAATTTTTTAATTATAATTTTAATTTTTTTTAAATTTATTTTTTTTTTTTTATTTTTTTTTATTTTTAATTATTTTTATTATATTTTATTAATTTATAATTTTTATTTTATTTTATATTTATATTATATATAATTTTTTATTTATTTTATATATTTATTTTTTTTTTTATTTTTTTTATATTTTTTTTTTTTTTAAAAATATTTTTATTATTTTTAATATTATATATTTTTTTTTTTATTTATATTTTAGATTTTATATTTTTAATTTTTATAATTTTTTTATTTATTTATTATTTTTTTTTTATTTTTTTTTTTTTATGTTTTAATTTTATTATTATTTATTTAAATTTTTAATATTTATTTATTTTTTTTTATAATATATTTATTTTAATTTCCCCTTATTTTTATTTTTTATTTATATTTTATAATTATATTTTTTTATTTTAATATATTTATTTTTTTTTTTATTTAATATTTTTAATTTTTTTCTTATTATTTTTATTTTAATTTTATTAAAATTTTTTATTTTATATAATTTATATTTCTTTTTAATTATATATTTAATATTTATTAATTTTGATATTTTTAATATTTTTAATATATTTTTAATATAATTTTTTTTTTATAATATATTATTTTAAGAATAATTTATTTATTTTTTTATATTTTTTTTTTTATTATATTTTATTATTTTTTTTTTTTATTTTTTAAATTTTTATTAATTATATTATATTTATTACAAATTAATATTTTTTTTTAATATATTTTATTTTATTTTTTTTTTTTTTTTTATTTATATATTTTTTTATTATATTTTTATTATTATTATTTATTATTTTTTATTTATTTATTTTATATTTTAATATATTATTTTATTTTTATATTTAAATTTTTTATTTTATTTTATTATTATTTATTTTTTTTTATTTTAATAATTTATTATTTTTTTTATTTTTTTAATTTTTTTTATATATAATTATATTTTTATATATTTCTTTTTATATAATTTTATTTTAATATTTGTTATAATAATTTAATTTTATTTTTTAATTGATTTAAATTATTATTTTATTTTATTTTTAATAATTTATTATTATTATTTTTTTTATTTTTTATTTTTTTTATTTATTATAATTTTTATATTTTTTAAAAAATTTTTCTAATATTTTTATAATTTTATTTATTTATTTTTTTTTTATTTTTTTTTTTTTTTTTTTTAATTTTTTAAAATTTTATTTAATTTTTTTTTTATTTTTTTTATAATTATTATATATTTTTTTTATTCTTTATTTTTAAATTTTTATTTTTTTTATTATTTAATAATTTTTTATTATTTATATCTTTTTTTTTTTTATTTTTTTAATATATATTTATTTTATTTATTTATTTATTTTAATTTCTTTTTTTTTTTTTATTTTTTTTTTATTTTTAATTTTTTTTAATTAATTATTTATTTTTTTAATTGTTTTTTATTTTTTTTTTAATTTATTATAATTTTTATTTTATATTTTTTTTTATTTATTTTATTTTATTTATTAAAAATTTTTTGATGTATTTTTATTATTATTTTTTTTTTTATTTTTATTATTTTTTTATTTAAATTTTTTTTGTTATTGAAATTTTTTTTATTTTTTTAATTTTTCTATTTATATTATATTTAATTTATTTTTTTTTTTACTTTTTTTTTTATAATTTTTTTAAATTTATTTTTTTTATTATTTTTTTAAATATATATTTATTTTTATATTTATATTTTTTTATTTTATATTATCTTAATTATTAAATTTATTTTTAATTTTATTTAATTTTATATTATTATTTAATTAGTAATTAATATTTTTTTTTTTATTTAATTTTTATTTTTTATATTTTATTGATTTATTATTTTATTTATTTTTATATTATTTTTATTATTAATTTTATATATTATTTATATTATATTTTTTATTATTTTTATTTTTAATTATATTTATTTTTTTTTTTTTTTTATTTTATTCTTTTTTTTTTTTTTTAATTTTGATTATTATTATTTTTTATTTTTTTTTTAATTTTTATAATTTTCTATTTATTTTATTTTTTTTTTTAATATTATAATTTTTTAATTTTATTCAATTTTATATTTTAAATTTATTTTTTTTTTATTTTTATTTTTTTTTTAACTATTTATTTATTTTATATTTTAATTTTTTTTATAATTATTTTATTATTTATTAGTTTTTTTAATTTATATAATTTATTTATTTTTTTTTTTTTTTTTTTTTTTATAAAATATTTATTTTTTTTCTTTTTTAATTTTTTATTTTTAATATTTATAAAATATTTTTTATATAATAATTATTATATATTTATTTTTTTTTTTTATTTTATTTTTTTATAATTTTTTGTCTTTTTTTATTATTATTTTTATATTTTTTTTTTTTATTTAAATTTTTTTTTAAAATTATTTTTATAAAATTTTTAATTATATTTTTTTATTTATTTATATATTTTTAATTTTTTTTTACATACTTAAATTTTTAATAAATATTATTTATTTTTTATATTTTAAATTTTTTTTTTTATTATAATTTATTTAAATAATATTTTATTTATTAATTTATTTTTTCTTATTATTTTATTTTTTATTTTTTTAATTTAATATTTTTATTTTTTTTATTATTTTTTTTTTTTTTTTTTTATTATTTTAATTTTTTTTTAAATTCTTTATTTTTATAATTTTTATATCTTTTTTTTTTTATTATTTTTATTAATTATTTTTTATTTTATTTTATTATAATTTTTTTTTATTATTTATTAATTTTATTTTTATATATTTATTTTTTTTTTTTAATTTTATTATAATAATTTTTTTTTGTTTTATATATTTTTTAATTATTTATATTTATATTTAATTTTTTATTTTTTTATAATATTATATATTAATTTTTTTTTAAATATTAAAATTATTTTTTTTTATAATTAATTATTAATTTAAGTATTTTTTTTTTTTTTATTTTTTTATTTTTATAATTTATTTATTTAATTTTTATTATTTTTATTTTTTTTTAATTTTTATATTTTATAATAATTTTATTTTTTTTTATTATATTAAATAAATTTTTATTTTTTTAATTTTTTTTTATTTATTATATATTTTATAAATTATATTTATTTATTTTTTTTTAATTATTATTTTTTTATAATTTTTTTATAATAATTTTTTATTTTATTTTTTATATATTTTTTATATTTTAATTAATCTATTTTATTTTATTATTTTATTTTTAATAATATTTTATTATATTATTTTTATCTTATTTTATAATTTAATATATTTTTTATATTAATTTTATTTTCTTTATTTTTTATTTTATTTAATTTATATTTTATTAATTATATAATTATATTTTTTATTATTTTTTATTATTTTATATTTTATTATTTTTATTTTATTTTTGTAATTAATTTTTTTTTAATATTTTATTTATTATTTTTTTTTTTTAATAATATATTTTTTTATATTTTTTTATAATTTTTTTTGATTTATTTTTTATTTTTTTTTATTATTTTTTTAATTTTAAATAAAATTTTTAAATTTATTTTTATATATTATTATTATTTTTAATTTTTTTTTTATTTATATTTTTTTATTTTAATTTTAATTTTTTAATTTTTTCTTTAATTTATTTAATTTTTTTTTTATTTAAATTTTATTTTTTTTTACTTTTTTAATTTTTTAAATTTTTTTTTTTTTTTTTATTTTATTATTATATTTTCTTTATTTTTTATTTTATTTTTATTATTTTTAATTATAATATTAATATTTTTTTTTTTATTATTTTAATTTATTTTTATTTTTTTAATAATTTTTTTTTATATTATTTTATTTTATTTTATTTTTATATTTATTATATTTTTATTTATTAATTTTTTCATTATAATTATTTATTATATATTATTTTAATTTTTTTTTTTATTTATTTTATATATTATTATTATTATGAATATAATTAATTTTTAATTAATATTTTTTTATTTATGTTTTAATTTTATTATTTTTTATATTATTGATAATTATTTTTTATTATTTTTATTTTTTTATATATTTTATTTTATATTTTTTTTTTTTTAATTTTTAATTTATATTATATTTTTATATTTTTTTATTTTTATATTTATGTTTTTTATATTATTTTAAAATTTTTTATTTTTTTTTTTTAATATTTTATATTTTTATTTTATATAATTTTATTTTTTTTTTAATTAATATATATATTATAATTATTAATTTTATAATATTATATAATTTTATTTATATTTTATTATTTTTTTTATATTATTATTTTTATTTAATTTTATTATTTTTATTTTTTATTATTTTATAAATTATTTCTATTATTTTTTTTATTATTTATTTATATAAATTTTTTATTATATATATTAAATTTTATTATTTATTTATTAATTTTTATTTTATGTTTTTTATTATAATTCTTGTTTTAAATACTATATTTTTTTATTTTTTTTTATTTTTATATTATTTATAATTATAATTTTATTTAATTATTATTATATTTTTTATTTTTTTTAATTTTATTTTATTTATTTATAATTTTTATTATAATTTTAATTTTTTTTTTATATATTATTATTTTAATTTTTAATAAAATATTATTATATTTTATAAATTTATTTTTTTTAATATTTATTTAAACTATTATTTTATTAATTTATTATTAAATTTTTTAATTTTATATTTAATAAATTATTTTTATTTATTTTTTAAATTTTTATTAATAAATATTAAATATTTTTTATTTTTTTTTTTTTTTTATATTTTTATTTTATAATTTATTTTTTTAATTTATTTTTTTTTATTTTTTAATTATTTTTTTAATTTTATTATTTTTTATTTAAATTATTTTTTTTATTTTTTAAATTTATATTTTATATTATTAATATTTTAAATTTTTTATTATTTTAATTTATTATATTTTTAATTAATTATTTTAAATTATATTTTTTTATTAATATTTTTTATAATTTTTTTTTTTATATTTTTTTATTATTTTTTATATTTTAAATTTAATAATTTTATTTTATTTATTTATTATTTAATATATTATTATTTATTTTTATTATCATTTTTATTTAACTTTATATATTTATTAATTTTATATTTTTTTATTTTTTTTTTATTATTTTTTAATTTTATTATTTATATTATATTTATTTTTCTTTTTTCATTTTTTTTTTTTTTAAATATTTTATATTATTTTTTTACTTTTTATTAATTTAATTTTTTTTTTTTAATTTATATATAATATATAATTATATTTTTTTTTTATAATAATTTTATTAATTATTATAATAAAATTTTTATTTAATAATTTTTTATATTATAATTTTATTTTTTTTATTTTTAATTTTTATTTGTTATAATTTATATTTTTTATATTTATTTTATTAATATTTTTATTTTTTATTTTTTTTTTTTTTTTATTTTTTAATTATTATTTTTATATATTTTTTTTTTTATTTTTAAATATTATTTTTTTATTATTTTATTTTTTTTTTATTTTAAATATAAATTTTTTAATTATTGAATTTAGTTATTTATTTTTTATATATAATTTTTTTTATTTATTTTTTTATTTAAATAATTTTTATACTTTTTATTAATTTTATATTTTTTTTTTTTATTTTTTTTATTAATTACTTAATTTTTTATAAATTATATTTTTATTTATATTTTATTAAATTATTAGATTTATTTTTTTATTTTCATTTTTTTATTTTATATATTATATTAATTTCTTTATTTATATTTATTTATTTTATTTTTATTTTCTCTTTCTAATTATTTATTTATTATTATATTATTTTTTTTTTATTTTTTTTTATTATAATTTTTTTTTTTTTTAATTTAATATTTTTATTTTTAATTTTTTTATTATATTTATTATTTTTTATTTTTTTTTTTTTTTATATTATTTTTATATTATATAATTATATATTTTTATTATTATTTTATATTTATTTTTTTAAATTTTTTATTTTTTAATTATATAATATTTTTTTTTATTTTTTTTTTATATTTTTTTTTTTATTTATTTCTAAATTTTAATATTATATTAATTTTTTTTTATATATATATTTTTTTATATCTTTTTTTTTTTAAAATTTTATTTGTTTATTCTTATTAATTATTTATTTATTTTTATTATTTTTTTTATTTTATATATTTATTTTTTTATTTTTTTTTTAATTTTTTTATATTTTATAATTTTTTATTTTTTTATTTATATTTTTATTTTTTTTTTTATATTAATTTTTTTTATTATATTAAATTTTTTATTTTTTTTATTATAATTTATTTATATTTTATTATTTTTATTATTTTTTTTTTTTTATATTTTTTATATTTTTATTTTTTTTTTTTATTATTAAATATTTTTTTTTTTTATTATAATTATTTTTTTATATTAAATTTTTAATTTTATTTTTTTATTAATTTATTTTTTTTTATTTTAAATTTTATTATTTAATTAATTTTTTTGTTTTTTTTTTTTTATTTTTTATAATTTTATTATATTATATTTTTTTATAATATAATATTATTTTATATTTTTTCCATATTATATTTATTAATTTTTATTAATTATATTTTTATATATTATTTTTTAAATTTTATTTTTTTTTTTATTTTTTTAATTATTATATTATAATTTTTAATTTTTTATTTTTTTCTTAATTTTAATATTATTTATTATAAATATAATATTTTTAATTTTTTAATAATTTTTTTACTTTATTTTTATTTTTTTATTTATTTTATTTTTTAATAATTTTTTTATTTTTTAAATTTTATTTTTTATAAATATTATTAATTTGTTATTTTATTTATTATAAATTATTATTATTATTTTTTTTAAAATTATTTTAAATTATAAATTTTATAATTTTTATTTTTAAAATTTATTAATTTTTTTTTTTATTTTTATTTTTTTTAATATTTTTTTTTTTTTTTTTTTTTTTAATAAAAATTAATTTTATTTAATATTTTGATTTTTTCTTTATATATTTTTTTTAATTATTTTTATATAAATTTTTAAATTTATTTTCATTTTTTTTTTTTATTATTATTTTATTAATTATTTATTTGTTTTTTTTTTAATTTTTTTTTTAAATTTTTTATTTTTTAATAATTTTTATTATATTTTATAATTTTTTTTTATTTTATTTTATTTTTAATTATTTTATTTTTTATTTTTTATTTTTAATATTTTTAATTTATTTTTATTTTATATTTTTTTATTTAATATAATATTAATATTATAATATATATTTTTATATAAATTATTAATTATTATATTTTATTTTATTTACTTTTATATTAATATTTTTTTTTTTTTATATTATTTTTATTTTTTTCTTTTTTTTTTTTTTTTTTTAATTTATATATTTTTTATAATTTATTATATAAATATTTTAATTAAAATTTATTATTATTTTTTTTTAATAATATTTTTTATTATTTTTTTTTAATTTTTTTTATATTTTATTATTTATTTTTTTTTTATATTTATTTACTATTTAAATTTATATTATTTTTTTTTTAAAAATATTTTTTATTTTTTATTTAATTTCATTTTTTATTTTTATTTATTAATTTTTTATTATAAAAATATTATTTTTTTTTATTTTTTTTATTTTTTATTTTATTTTTTACTATTTATTTTATATTTATTTATCTTATTATTTATTATAATTTTATTTTATTATATTTTTTTATTTTTTATAATTATTATTTATTTTAATTTTTTTATAATTTTTTTTTATATTATGTTTTTTTTATTTTATGTTTATATTTATTTTTTTTACATTTTTTATTTATATATAATTTTTATTTTTAATTTATTATAATTTTATATTATATATATTTTTTTTTTTTTTTTTTATTTTTTTATTATTTTTTTTTTTTTATTTTTAATTTTTTTTTATTTTTTATTTTTAAATATATAAATTTATTAAATTAATTTTTATATATTTTTTATTTTTTTTTTTTTTTAATTTTTTTTATTTTTTTTATTATATATATTTATATTTTTTATATTTAATATTATTTTTTTTTTTATTATTAATTTTTTTTATTTTTTTATTTATTTTATAATTTTTTTTTATTTTAATTTTAATTATTTTATATTTTAATTATATTTTAATTTTTTTTTATATTTTAATAATTTTTATTTAATTTTTTATATTTTATTTATTTTTTATTTTTTTTTATTTTATTTTATTAATTTTTTTATTATTATTATTTTATTTTTTTATTTTTTTTTTTTTTATTTATTTTTATTTTTTTAATATTTAAATTATTTTTTTTTTATTATTATTATCAATATTTATAAATTATTTTTTTTTATTTTTTTTTTTATTTTATTTATATTTTTTATATTTATTATTATTTTAATTATTTTTATATTTATTATATTTTTTATATTTTAATTTTTTTTTTTTATATATTATTTCAATTTTTTTTTTTTAATTTTTAATATTTTATTTTTTTTTTTATTTATTATTATTATAATTTTTAATATTTTATTTTTTTTTTTATTATTTTATTATTATTATTTTTTTATATATTTATATTTATTTATTAAATATTTTAATTTTTATTTTTTAATCTTATAAATTTTTTATATTAATTTTATTTATTTTTATTATTTTTATTATTTATTTTTATATTATTTTTATTTAATTTTTTTTATTTTCTTTTTTTTTTAATTTTTTTTTTATATAATTTATTAAAATATTTTATTTTTTTTTTGTATTTTTTTATTTTTTTATTTTTTTATATATTTATTTTTTATTATTTTATTATTTTAATTTTAATTTTATATTCTATATTTTATATTTTTATTTTTTTTTTTATATATATTTTATTTTTTTTTTTTATTCATTTTTATAATTAATTTTTTTATATTTTTTTTATTTAATATTTATTTTTTTATCTTTTATTTTATAATTTATTTTATTTTTTTTTTTTTTTTTTTATTTTTTTATAATTTTTATATTTATATTAATTTTATTTATTTTTATATATTTTAATACGTTTAATAATTTATTTTTTTTTAATTAGTTTTTTTTTTTATTTATAAATTATAATTTTTTTATTGTTATTTTTATACATATATTTTTTTTTTTTTTATTTTTTTATTATATTTTTAATATTATATTTTTATTTAATTTTTTTTTTATATTTATTTCTATTTTTTATTTTTTTTATTTTTTTTTTATTATTTTTTTTATTTTTTTTTATTATTTATATATTATTTATTTATTTAATAATTTTATATATATTTTTATAATTTTATTTATATTATTTTTATTTTTTTTTTTTATTTTTTATATTTTTTTATATTTTTTTTTTATTTATTTTATATATTTTTTTATTTTTTATTTTTTTTTTTTTTATTATTTTTTTATTTTTATTATTATTTAATATTTATTTTTTTATATTATATTTTATTTTATTTTATTTAAATTTTTTTTTTTTTTTTATTTTTAAATTAATTATTTTTTTTTTTTTAATTAATAATTTTTAACTTTTTTATTTATATATATTATATCGTTATTAATTTATTTTTGATATTTATATTTTTATTATTTTATTTTTATATTATATAATTTTTATTATTTATTACTTTTTTATATATTTTTATTTTATAATTTTTATATATATTAATTTTTTATTTTTATTTAATTTATTTTTTTTTTTTATTTTTATTTATTATTTTTTTAATTTAATATATTTTTTTTTTTTTTATTATTTATTTTATATAATTATTTATATTTAATTTATTATTTTTTTTTTTTTTTTTAATATATTTTATATTATAATATTTAATTTTTTATATTATTTTTTTTAATATATAATATTATTATATTATATATTATTTATAATATTATTTTTATTTTTTTTTATTTATTTATATTATTTTTTTTTTATTTAATTTTATTATTTATTAATTTTATATTTTATTTTATTTTTAATTTATTTTATTCTTTTTTATTTATTCTATAATAATTTTTAATTTTTTAATTTTTTTATTTAATTTTATTTTATTTTTTTTTTAATTTTATTTTTTTCTTTTTTTAAGTTTTTATTTCTTTTTATTATTTTTATTAATTTTTTATAATTTTAAATACTTTTTTTAATTTAAATTTTTATTTATTTTTTTTTTTTAATTTTTTATTTTTTTATATTTTTATTTTTTTAATCTTATTTTATATTTTATTTTTATTTATTTTTATTTTAATCCGTTATATTATTATTTTTTTTATATATAATTTTATATAATTATATAATTTTTTATATTTTTTTATATATATTTAATTAATATTTTTTAATAATAATTATATTTAATTTTTTTTTTTTTATTATTTTATATTTTTATTATTTATTATTTTTATTATTTTTTTTTTTATTTATATTTTATATTAATATTTATATTTTTTTTTTTTTTTTTATATTTATTATTATTACAATTTTTTTTATTATTTTTGTTTTATTTAATATTTTATTTATTTTATTTTTTTTTTTATAATATATTTTTTTTATAATTTATATTTAATTTTATAATAATATTTTAATTTTAATTTTTTTTTTTTATATTTTTTTTAATTATTTTAATTTTATTTTTTTTATTCTTTAATTCTTTTTATTTTATTTTATTAATTTTTTTTTTTTTTTTATTTTATTATAATTATATTTTTAATTTTTATTTATGTATTTTATTAAATAATTTATTATATTTATTAATTTATTTTATTTAATTTTTTTTTAAATTTTTTATTTTTATTATTTTAATATTATTATTTATTATATTTTTGATTTTTATTTTTTTTTTTTTTAATTTATTATTATATTATTTTTTTTAATTATTTTTTTTTTTTAATTATTTTATTTATTATTTTTTATTTTTATATTATTTTTTTATATTTTTTTAATTATATATTTTTATTTTTTATATATTATATTATTTTTATTTTATTAATTATTTTATTATTAATTTTTTTTTTTTTATTTATAAATATTTTTTTTTTTTTTTTAAATATTTGTTAATTTATTTTTTTATTTTTTTTTTTATTATATTTTTATATTTTATTATATTTATATTAATTTTTATTTATTTATTAATATTTATTTTTTTTTCATTTTTTTATAATATTAATATTTATAAAATTTTTTAATTATTTTATTATTTTTTTTTTTATTTTTATTTTATATTTTTTTATTATTTTATAATAAATTTTTTTTTTTTTAATATATATATTTTCAATTATTTATTTTTAATTTTTAATATTTTATATTTATTTATTTTTTTAGTTTTTTATATTCATTGAAAATTTATAAATTTATATTAATATATTAATTTTTATTTTTTTTAAATTAAATATTTTAATTTATTTATTATAATATTTTTTTTATTGTAATTATTTTTTTTTATTATTTATTTTTTTTTTTATTTTTTTTATTATTTTTTTTAATATTTTTTATTTATTTATTTTTATAAATTTTTATTTATTTTTTTATATTTCTATTTTTTTTATTTATTATATTTATTTTTTTATTATTATTATTACATATTTTTTTTTCATTTTTTTTTTAATATATATTTTATTTAATTTTTTTATTTAATATTTTTTATTATTATTAATTTATTTTTTTTTTTTTTAAATATTATTTTTTTATATTTATTTATTATATAATTTTATTATATTTTAATTTTTTATATAATTTATTTTTTTATTTTTTTTATTTTTTTTTTTAATTTTTATTTTATATTTTATTTTATATATTTTTTTTTATTATTTTTTTAATTTATAATATTATTATAATTTTTTTTTTTATTATATTATATTATAAATATTTTTTTTTTTTATTATATTTTAAATTTATAATTATATTTATTTTTATTTTTATTTTAATATTTATATAATATTTTGAATATAAATTTTTTTTTTTTATTTTTATTTTTTTTTATTTTTTTTTCATTAATTTAATTTTTTTTTTATTTTTAATATTATTTTTATATTATTTATATATATTTAATATTTATTTTTATAATTTTTTTTTTTATTATTATATTTTTTTATCTATTATTTTTATTTTATTTTTAATATATAATTTTTTTTTTTTATTATATATAATTATATATTTTTATTTTTTTATTTTATATTAATTTTTTTATTATTTAAAAATATAATTTTTTATTTTTTTTTTATAATTTTATTATAAAATTAATTATTTTTTTAAAAATTTTTTTTTTTTTTTTATTATATATTTTTTTTTATATTATTATTAATAATTAATAATTTTTATTATTATATATATTTTTTTTATTTTTTTTTTTTTATATTTTTTTTTTTTAAATTTTTATTTTTATATTAAATTAATTATTTAATTTTAAATTTTTATATTTTATTAATTATTATTTTTTTATAATTTTTTATTTTATTTAATATATTTATAATTTTATTATATTTTTTTATTATTTTTTTTATAAATTTTTATTATTTTTATTTTTATTTTTTTTTGTTTTATTTTTTATTTTTTTTTTTTTTTTTTATTTTTTTTATATTTATTTTTATATTTTATATTATTTTTATAATTTTTTTCTTTAATTTATTTATTAAATTTTTTATTTTATTTTAATTATTTTTTATTTTTTTATTATTTTTATTATTTTTTTTTTTTTAATATTTTTTTTTTTTTATTTTAAAATTTATTTTTTTTATAAATTTTTTAATTATTTTTAATTTATTTTAAATTTTTTAATAATTATATTTTTATTTCATTTTTTTTATTTATAATTTTTTTATTAATATTTTTTATTTTTTATTATATTTTTATTAAATTTTTTTATCTATTGAAATTTTATTTTTATTTTTTTTTAATAAATTTTATTTATTTTTTTTATAATTTATAATTTTTATTTTATTATATTTTTATTATATTATTATAATTATTTTTTAATATTTATTTTATTTAATTTATATATATATTATTTTTTTTTATTTTATTAATTATTTATTTTATTTAATAATAATTTATTTTTCTAATTTATTTTTTATTTTTTATTTTATTTTTTTTTTTTTTTTTTAATTTTTTTTATTATATTTTTAATTTTAAATTTATTTACTTAATTTTTTTATTATTTATTTAATTTTTTACTATTTTTTTTATTTTTAAAATAAAATTTTTTATTATTTTTATTATTATATAAATTTTTTTATAAATATATTTTATAATAATATATTTTTTTTTTTTTTTTTTATATTAATTTAATATTATTTTATATTTAATTTATAATTTTTTTTTTTTTTAATATTATTTTTTTTAATAATTATTAAATTAAATAATCTTTAAATTATTTTAATTTTATTTTTTTTTTTTTATTATTTTTTATTTTTTTATTTTTTTTATATTATTATTAATTATTTTTTTAAATTTTTATTATTTTTATTTTTATTAAATTTTTTAATTTTATATTTTTTAATTTTTTATATTTTTTTTTTTTAATTTATTTTATTTTTTATTTTTTATATATATTTTATATTTATTTTTATTGTTTTAATTTTTTTTATTAATATTTTTTATTTTATTTTAATTTTTTTTTTTTTTATTTTAATTTATATTATTTTCTATTTTTATTTTATTTTTTTTTATTTAATTTTTATATTATTTTTATTATTTTTATTTTTATGATTTATTTTTTTTTATATTATTTTTAATTTTTTTATTATTAATTTTTTTTTTATTTTATTTATTTATAATTTTTTTTATAATATATTATTTTTATTTTAATAAAATTTTTTTATTTATATATTTTTAATTTATTCAATTTATTTTATTATTATTTTTTTTCTATTTATTTATATATTATATTTTTATATAATATTTTTTTTTTATTATTATATAAATTAATTTAATTTTTTTATTTTTTTTATAATTAATTTTATTTTTTTTTTTAATTATTTATAATATTTTTATATATATTTTTTTTTTTATTTTTATTTTATTTTATTATTTTTTTATTTTTTTTTTTTTTAATATTTTTATATTATTATTTTTATTATTATATTTTATTTAAATTTTTTTTATGTTATTTTTAATTTTATTTTTTTTTATTTTTTTATTTTTTATATATTTTATATTTTTAATTTTAGTAAATAATTTTTTTTTAATATATTATTTTTATTTTATTTTTAAATTTAATTTTTTTAATTTTTTTTTATTATTCTTTTTTTTATTATTTATTTATTATTTTATTTTATTTTTTATATTTTTTTTTTTTGTTAAATTTTAAATTTTTATTTTATTTTTTATTTTTTAAATAATTTTTTTATTATATATTATTTTTATTACTATATTATATTATTTGTTTTTTTTTTTCTTTTTATTTTTTTTATTTTTTTTTTTTATTATTTTTTTTTTTATTTTTTAATATTTATTATTTTATTTTAATTTATTAATTTTATATTTTTTTTTTATAATTTTATTTTCTTTATTAATTATTATATTTTTATTTTTTTTTTATTTTTTATTTTTAGAATTATTAATATTATTTTAATTTTTATAATCTATTATATTTTTTATATATTTTATTTTTTTTTAATTTATAAATTTTATTTTTTATTTAATATATTTTATATATTTTATTTTAATATTATTTATTATTATTTTTAATTTTTTTTTATATATATTTTTTTTAAATTTAATTATAAATATTTTTTCTTATTAATATTTATATTTTTTTATTTTTTTTTTTTTTTTGTTTTTTTTTTATTTATTTAATATTTATATATTTTTTTATATTTTAAATTAATTTATTATTAAATAATTATTTTTTATATTTATTTTATTTATTAATATTTATTTTATTATTTTATATTAAATATATTTTTTTTTTTTATTTTTATTTATTTTTAATTTTTTTTTTATATTATTTTTATTTATTTTTTTTTTTAATTTTTTTTTTAAAAAAAAAATAATATTTTTTTTTTTTTTTTTTATTTTATTAATTAAATTATCATTTCTATTATTTTATTATTATTATTTTATTTTTTAAATTTTATTTAAATTTTTTTTAATTTTATTTTATTTTAATTATTTTTTCTTTTTTTATTTAAATTTTTATTTATAATTTTTTTTTTTTATAATTTTTATTTTTTAATTATTATAATTTTTACCTTAAATTCCCACCCCCCCCCCCCCCCCCCCCCCCCCCCCCCCCCCCCCCCCCAAATATTTTTTTATTTTATTTTTTATTTTTAAATATTTATTTAATTTTTTTATTTTTTTTCAATTATTTTAAATATAATTTTTTTTATAAATTAATAATAATTATTTTTTATTACTTTATATTTTAATTTTTTTTTTTTTATTATTTTTATTTTTTTTTTATATTATTTTTTATTATTTTTTTATTTATTATTATTTATTTTTTTTTTATTTTTTTATAATATTATAATTTATTTTTATATTTTATATTTTATTATTTTATTTAAATTTATTATTATTTTTTAATTTTTTTAATATTTTATTATTTTATTTTTTTTTAAATTATATTTTTTATTTTTTTTATATTTTTTATTTTTATTATTTTATTTATTTATATTTTTTTTTTTTAATATATTTTTAATTAATTTTTTATTTATTTATTTTTTATTTTTAAATTACTATTTTTTTTTTTTTTTATATTTTTTATTTTTATTTATTTTTTTCTTATATTTATTTATTATTATTTTATTTATTTTTAATTTTTTTATTATTTTATTTTTTATATTTTTATTTTTTTTTTATTTTTTTAATTTTTCTTTTATTTATTATTTTGATGATTATTTTTTTTATTTTATTTATTAATTTTTAATTAATATATATTTTTTTTATTTTATATTATTTTTTATTTATTTTATTTATTTATTTAAAATTTATTCTTATTTTTTTTATTATTTTATTTATTTTAAAATTTTTATTTTTTTATTTTTTATTTATAATTTTTTATATTTATTATATTATATAAAAAATATAATTTTATTTATTTTTTTATTTATTTTTATATATATTATTATATTATTTTATTTATTATTTATTTTTTTTTTTTTATATATTTATTATATTTTATTTTATATATATTTTTTATAATTATTTATTTTTTTTTTTATATATTTTTAATTTATATTATTTAATATATTTATCTTATTTTTTTATTTAAATTAATTTTTTTTTTTTATATTTATAATAATATTTTTTTTTTTTTTTAATTTATTATAATTTAATTTTATAATTATTTTTTTTTTTTTTTTTTTTTTATTAAAATTAAAATTTTTTTTTATTTTTTTTTTTTTTTTTTTTTTATTATAATATTTTTTTTAATTAATTTTTTTTTTTATTTATTTATTGATTATTATTTTTTTTTTATTTTTTTATTTTTTATTTAAAAATATTTTATATTTTATAATTATTAATTTTTTATAAATTTATATTTAATTTTTTATATAATTATTTTTTATTATTTTAATTTTTTTAATATTTTATAATTTTATTATTATTTAATTAATTTTATTTTTTTTTTTTCTATTTAATTTTTTTTTTATTTTAATTATAAAATTATTAATTAATTAATTTTATTTTTATTATTTTTATTTTTAATTTTATTTTTATTATATTATTTTTTAATTTATTTTATTTATTTTTTTATATTTAATTTTTTATTTTTTATAATTTATTTTTCTTTTTTATTTTTTAAAAATTTTTTTTTTTTTATTATTTATAATTATTTTTTTTTTTTAATAATTTTATGTTTTATTTTTTTATATAATTTTTATTTTATATATTTTTTATTTTTATATTATTTTTATTTTTTATAAATAATTTTTTTTTTTTTTATATTTTATATATTTTTTTATATTATTATTGTTTTTTTTCTATTATTTTTAATTTTTTTTATTTATTAATTAAATGTTTGTTACTTTTATATTTATATTTTTTTTTTAAAAAATTTATATAATTATTTAATTTTATATAATATTTATTAATTATTTTTTATATTTTTATATAATTATTTTTTTTATATTTTTTTTTTTTTTTATATATATAATAAAATTTTAATATATTCTTTTTTTTTTTAAAATTATTATATATTTAATATTTATATTTTTTATTTTTTTTTATAATTTATTTTTTTTTTTTTTTTTTTTTTTAATTAAATTAATTTTTTTTTTTTTTTATTTATTCTATTAATTTAATTTTATTTTGTTATAAATTTTTTTATTTTTATTTTTTAATATTTTTTATAATAATTTTATAAATATTTTATAATTAATTTAATATTAATATTCTTTTTTTTTTTTATATTTTTTTAAATATTTTTAATTATTTATTATTTTTTTATATATTTTTAATATTATATATTATATTTGTTAATTAAATTATTTTTTTTATATATTTATTTTATTTTTATTTTTATTTTTTTAATATTTTTTTATTTTAATTTTTTATTTATTATAATTTTATATTATTTATTTTTAATTTTTTTTATTATTTTTTTATTTTTTTTATTTTTTTTTAATTTTTTTTTAAATATTATTAATATTATTTTTTATTTCTTTATATAATTTTTTTTATTTTTATTAATTTATTTTTTTTATTTTTTTTTTTTTTATATTTTTTTTATATTTATTTTTTATTTTTTTTTATTTTTATTTTTTTAATTTTATTTACTTATTTTTTTTATAATATATATTTTTTTAAATTATTTTATTAATTTTATTATTATTTTTTTTTTATTATATTATATTTTTTTTAGATAATATTAATAATTTTTAATTTAAATTTATTTTAATTTTTTTTTAATTATATTTTTTTATAAATTTTTTTTTATAATTTTATTTATTTTTATTTCTATATATTTTATTATTTTTTAATATATTTTTATATTTTTATTATAATTATATTATTATTATATTAATATTTTATTTAATATTATATTATAATTTATATTTTTATTCTTTTTTATTTTTATTTTATAATATATTTATTTTTTTTTATTTTATTTTTTAATTATATATTTTATTTTATTATTTATTTTTATACTTTTTATTAATTTTTTTTATTTTTATTTTTTTTTTTTAATTTTTATTTTATTTTTTATTTTTATTTTATTTTTTTTTTTTTTTTTTATATTAAATAATATTTTTTTTTTATTATATTTTTTTTTTCTATTTTTTTTATTTATTATTATTTTTATATTTTTTTTTTATTTTATTTTTTTTTTTATATTATTTTATTTATTATTTATTTTAATTATTATTATTTATAATATTTTATTTTTTTTTTTATCATTATTATAATTTATTTAATTTTTTTTTTTTTTTTTTATGTTATTAATTTTTTTTTATATTTTTTTTATATTTTATTATTTTTTATTATATATAATTTATATATTTTTTTCTTTTTATAATTATTTTATTTTATTTATTTATATTTTTTATTAATAAAATTTTTTTTTTAATTTTTATTATTTATAATTTATTTATAATATTTTTTTTATTTTTTATATTTTATTTTTTTTTTTTTAATATTAATTTTTAATTTTTTTATTATATTTTTTTAATTTTTTTTTTTATTTTAATTTTTTATTATTTTTTATTATTAAATTTTATTTATTTTTATTTTTTTTTAATATATTTTAAATGATATTATTTTATAATTTATTTTTAATATTTTTAATATTTTTATTTATTTAATTTTTTTATTATTTTATTTTATTTTTTTATATATATTTTTTTTTTATTTTATATTTTATAATTTTTATTTATTTTTTATATTATTATATTAAATTAATTTTATTTATTTATATTATTATTTTTTTTTTATATTTTTTATTTATATGTTAATTTCTTATTTATTTTTTATATTTATTTTTTTAAATATATTATTTTTATATTAATTATTATTTTTTATATTATTTTATTTATTAATATTTTTTTTTATTTTATATATAATTTTATTATTATTATTAATATTTATTATTTGTGTTTTTTTATTTATTTATATAATATTTTATTTTTTTATTAATAATTTTAAATTATATTTTTTTTTTATTATATTTTTATTTTTTTATTTTTAATTTGTAATATTATTATTTTTATTTATTAATATTATATTTTAATATTTTTTATTTTATTTTTTTATAAATTATATTTTTTATTGAAAATATATTTTTAATTATATAAAATATATTTAATAATAAATTTTTATATTTTATTATTTATATATTTATTTCTTATAATTGTTTATTTTATTTATTATTTTTTAAATATATATAATTATTTAAATTTATATTTTTTTTATTTTTTTATTTTTATTTTTTTTTTATTTAATTTTATTTTTTTTTATATTTTTTTATTTTTTTAATATATATATATTATATTATTATATATTTATTTTCTTTTTATTAATATTAATTTTTTTTATATATTTTTTTAATTTTAATAATTTTTTTATTTATATTAATATTATTTTATTATATTAAATTATTTTTTTTTTATTTATATTTTTTATAAGATTTTATTTTATATATTTTAATAATTTATTTTATTTTTTTTATTTTTATATTATTAATTTTTTTTCTTATTTATTAATTATTTTTTTTTTTTTTTAATTAATTTTATTATTTTTTGTTTTTATATTTTTATTTTCTATTTTTTTTTTTTTTTAATTTTTTTAATATTTAATTATTTTATTATTTTTTTATTTTTATATATTTAATATTTCATTTATATTAAATTTATTTTTTTTTTTATTTATTTTATAATTTATTTTTACTATAATTTTTATATAAATTTTTTTTTTTTAATATTATTTAATATTTTTTTATAATTTTATTTTATTAATTAATTATTAATATTATTATTTAATTTTATTTATTTTTTTTATATTTTATTATTTTTTAATATTTTTTGAATATTTTTTTATATATAATATTTTTATTAATTTTATTAATTTATTTTTTTTTATTTATTTATTTATTATTTCATATATTATAATTTTATATTTTTAAATTTATTTTTATTTTTTATAATTTTTTTAATAAATTTATATTTTTTATAATATATTTTTTTTAATATTTTTTTTTTTCTTTATTTATTTTTTTTTTTTTTTATAATTTTATTTAATTATTTTTTTATTTTTTTAGTTTATTATATTATATTTTTTTTTAAAACGAATTGTAAAAAATTATTTCTACGGCTTTTGAAAATTATAAGCGTCGTTGCTGACATAGAATTCGCCGGTTCTTTGTTAAAGACACGTAATTACAAATGTAAGCCCTAATCTCCCGGTTAGTCTGTGAGATTCAAATTCTAAACATAAAAATTAAAAATAAAACTAATACTCGAGATAAATTAACGACCTGAAATTGCGGATTGTCACATCATTCAAACTAACCTTATCAAGGTGTAGTTCATAGTCCCACATATACATGTTTTCTAAACTCCGTAGGGGAGATACATGCTATAATCATGAATACAGTATTTCCAACTGTATTGCTATCCTGATATATTTTTGCCTAAGTTGCCTCCGTTTGCCATAGGCCAAACTATCATGAACCCGTTAATTACTTGACGAATAATGTAAGCGCTGTTGATGCCCGTGTGAATAGATTATTGGACTTGAACTTCCCGTCCAAGTTCTAGGTACAAATGGCCTTGTGCACGCATTTCATTTGAGGAATACTCGGGTGTTTGGCATAAGGAACCCGCGTGGTAGGCAAAAAACTTATGAATAACATTTACTTAAGGCTTCGGGTTTGTCAGAGCCTTAGTTGCTAATAATTAATATTGTTTACATGATAATTGTATTCGCTGCAATTATTACTATTACATTGACTTGCATTCAACTATTCATTTCCAACGTGTGTGATTTCACTCAACCTTTGTGTTGACCTTTTTAGCATGTTTATCTCAGGTAATTGAGCAACCTATGGCACGGAGTGGCATTGGACTTGAGGACGTCCAACTTGTTATCATTCAAACTCTATGTTTTCATATGTATTTTGGGACCTCCTTTTGTAAAACTCTGAAATAATATTGAATGATAACTAAATTTTCAAACGTCTCTATTTTGCGTCGTTTTCTTTCGATTATGATTGTTGATCCTATGAAGTAATTCCCCCAATTTAGCTTCCGCTGCTATATGTCTAATAAGGGGGTGTTTAGGCATTCGTCTTGGACCCTTCACTCGAACGAGAAACATCAAAGCGGAGAAACTACAAGGATAAATGGACAAAGCATTTGAAGTTACGTACTGATGGTAATGTTGTATCGAGAAGCGAGTTGGTTACCACCTTTGGGTAATTTGAGGGACCTTAATTCCTGCTATGAGTCTCATAATCAAAGTATTCATCCACCCAGGGTTCTGAAAGATGTATCAGGATCTAAAGAAACTATACTTGGTGGCCTAACATGAACGCACTCATCGATGAATATGTTGGCAAAGTGTTTAACATTTGCTCTAGAGTTAAAGCAGATGTCAACAGCTATCCGGCTTCTAATACAACCAGAGGATACTCTACATTTGAAATAGGAAAGAATAACAATGGACTTCGTTACAAAGCTACCCAAAACATCAAGTGGACATGACACAATTTGGGTCATTGTAGACCGCCTTACCAAATCAGCAAATTTCATCCCTACCAAAGAAACAAATAGTATGGAAACCTTACAATGTTGTATATAAAGGATAAATAATTTCACGGCATGGAGCAGTACGATATTCAACATATATCGGATCGTGAAAGTCATTAACTTCCAGTATTTGGTAGTCAATGCAGAGTGCTTTGGGGCTACTCAATTAGACATGAGATACGGCATATCAACCCGCGACATGGTATGGACAAAGTGAAAGAACCATCCAAACACTCGAAGATATGCTTCGAGCCTGTGTTATAGATTTTGGAAAAGGATGGGAGAGACACTTACCACTGGTATAATTTTCTTACAATAACAGTTACCATACTAGTATTAAGGCAACATCATTCGAGGCACTTTATGGTTGAAAGTGTCGATCACCTGTCTGTTGGGCCAAAGTTGGAGATGTCCAACTCACAGGACCAGAGATAATCCATGAAACCACCAAAAAGATAGTACAAATCCGACAATGCTTGCAAGCTGCAAGAGATCGGCAAAGGAATTATGTCAATATAAGGCGAAAGCCTTTGGAATTCCAAGTTGGAGATCGTGTTATGTTAAAAGTGTCACCTCGGAAAGGTGTCATCCGATTCAGAAAGCGAGGAAAGCTTAACCCCCGGTACATCGGACCATTTAAGATCCTTGATAGGGTCGGCATAGTGGCATACAAACTCAACTTAAAGAAATGCCTATCTGAGGAAAGCTTCTTGAAGAACTCAGTAATGTCTACAGTACCTTCCACGTTTCTAATTTAAAGAAATGCCTATCTGATGAATCCCTCATCATTCCAATGAAAGAGCTTCGGCCCGATGACAAACTCAACTTTATGGAAGAACTAATAGAAATCATGGATCGTGAAGTCAAGCAACTAAGACAAAGTCGCATCCCTATAGTCAAAGTAAGATGGAACTCTAAAAGAGGACCAGAATTTACGTGGGAACGCGAAGGGCAAATGTGCCAAGTATCCACATCTATTTTCAAACATCACTCCATCATCCAACTAAATCTCAAGATGAGATTTCTTTAAGGTTGGGAGACCATAACAACCTATAATTTTCATCTATGTAATTATCAATCTATTAAATTAGATGCAATTTTCCTCAGTGTAATTTCTATCTATTAAATTAGATACAACCATTTTCATGGAAAGATTTTTGCTTTTTCTCATCCAATAATGTAAATAACTGACCATTACAAAAGGTAAACGAGCTCACGCAATCCTACCAATGACAATTCCTTCAAAACGTTTATAGCAAGTAAACGTTATAATAAATTGTCAAGCAATATGTTTTAAACTCCATTTTTACCATATGTTATCTATTTAATGTACTATTTTTAATGTTATTATAAAATGGATTTTATACATTAACGTTTATATCAAAACCCTGATTACATGTAAAGATTACATACAAAAAAAATGTACAAACCTATAAGGCATCTGTACAAGGTTACAATGCATAACTTTTGAATATCTATTCCCTCCAAAACCTATATACAACTCCTTAAAGCACAAAGTACAACCCGATTAAGCATACCATAGTTACCCTACTCATCCACAAGATACAAGCATTTCGTACCACTTTTTAAACACAAGATACAAGCTTCCAAAGCATAACATTTAAACTATAGTTACCCTCCAATCTCACCCCTACTCATCCAAAAACTATAAACCCTAACCCTAGCTCGTCTTAACCCTAATCCTAAACCCTAACCTTAGACGAAAACCCTAAAACCCTAAACTAGTTCACCTAGTTTCAAACCAAAACCAAGCAACCACCCTCCCTCCACCATCATCCACCTACTTGTCACCACCTTGTCACCACCAAGCAACCACCCACACACCTTCGTCACCACCTTGGACTCTAAGTCGTCACCTCCTTGTTAAATTGAACCCTTCACCACCACTCAACACCTTGCTATGCTAGTCCTAGCCTCTAATACTCATCCTAGCTATTCCTTGGCCACCACTCCTAGCTAAACTTTGCCACCACTTCCATAAAAACTTGGGTACATCCATTCGTTTTTTTAGGGGGGCCACTATATAAGCCTTGTTGACCAAGCACACCCTTACACTCACCATCTAAACTAAACCATACTCAAAGTTCTTGATCCTAGCCTAGCCTAGGAAGGGAGGAAGAAGGTCTACAAGCTTGTTTTTTAAAGCCAAGGGTCTTTAGAAGAACAAGGTGTTGCTTGAAGTCATCTCAAGTTTTTTTCGAACCATATTCACTATTTCGCAATTTTTTTTTTTTAAAGTTCTTATAAGTTCTACTTATTCCATAAACTCCTAATATGTTTTAGATCCTTAGTAAGCTCTTATGTATCTCTCATGATCACAAGAAATAAGCTCTTGAACTCTAAACATATACGATTGGTTTTCCTAAACCAAACGCACCCTAAAACCTTATTTTCGTGAACCCTATAAGCTAAAAGCTACAGGCTGATCCTAAAAGCTATTCTAATAAGCTTCTTTATCATTTTTATAAGCTTAGAATCAAACTCTAAAAGTCTACCATGGGTTATAATTCAAAATCTAACGCACCCTTTTTGAATTATCGAGCTCATAGACTATTTCTTAAAGCTAATATTAAGCTTGTTTAAGCTATAAAAATCCATACTTAATTGTAGTTTAATTTTGATAAGCTATACGATCAAAATGAATCAGGATTCATATTTATTAAAGTATAAGGATTTTGGACTAGAAATGCAAATCAATTTGTGCATGGGGGGTATATATTGTTAAATTTTGAAATTATTAAACTTTCGGGCCAAAAATGTAATTATTCTAAAGTTAAAATACAGGGGTTTATTTTGCCATATTTCAAAGTTAAGGGTTTAAATGTTTAAAGATATATATAAAGGGATTAATTTTGTAAAAGTTATTATTCAATAGGGATTTTATATTGTCCATTTTTGATTCTTCGAGGGTTATAAATGTATATCTCTTAAATTTAATTATAAAAAATATAATTAACATAATAAGACTTAACTAATTTTATTAAAACCCACACATTTATCGTTCATTATCGATCAAAACATATAAAATAATTATGTTATTTATTTTAACATATATTATCATACACTAGCTTTTGAAGAATACTTAAACAAGATAAAATCTTATCATTTATACTATATCGTATTCAGTTATAGGGGAATTTCATGGTTCGTTTATGTGTGGGGTTTTCATTTGGGTAGACGTTTTGACGTGTTGCTGGATTTTACGATTTAAAGTGTCCTAGCTTCTCAAACGTTATACTTCATGGACCTTGGATTATGATAGCCAAACAGTGATACGATATTTTCATTAAACCAAATTTAATAAGTTTATCATTAAACTTTATGAAATAAAAGTTTTAAAATAAAAACAACTCAAAACTAAGACTTGCTATTACCCCACGTTGCTTGACGAAGCTGTTACTACCTTTTGAGTCACTTTTGACATCAATCAAACTTCCCTATTAAGGTGAGTTCATAGTCCCTACATTTACATGTTTTCTAACTCCATAGGAGTTTACATGCTATAAACATGAATACAATTATTGTCCATCTGTGTGCTATCCTGATATATTATTACCTAATTTACCTCCATTTGCCATAAGGCCCCACTATCATGAACTGTTAATTACTTTGCGAAGTAAGCACGAATGCCGTGAATAGATCTATTGGGACTAAACTTCCCCGTCCAGGTTCTGGTACATACATGGCCAGCAGACGCATTTCATTTGAGGAACTCCGGGTGTTTGGCAAAGCACCCGCTTGGGGCAACAACTTATGAATAACATTTACTTATGGCTTTGGTCATGAGCTGTAGTGCAAAATATATAATTTGTTTACCTTGTAATTGTATTCATTCAATTATTACTATCTAAATTGACTTGTTATTTCAAACTATTACATTTCAAACCTGTGAATTTCACTCAACCTTTGTGTTGACCTTTTTAGCATGTTTATCTCAGGTAATTGAGCAACCTATGGCACGGAGTGGCATTGGACTTGAGGATTCCAAACTTGTTATCATTCAAACTTTATGTTTTCATATGTATTTTGGGATCTCCTTTTGTAAAAATCTGAAATAATATTGAATGATAACTAAATTTTCCAAAACGTCTCTTTTGAGTCGTTTTCTATGATTATGACTGTTGATTCATGAAGTAATACCCCAATTTAGCTTCTGTTGATATATGTCAAATAAGGGGGTGTTACAATGTCCAACTATGGTTCTGACGTTATCTTAGAGGTACCCCATTCTGAAACCTATCTTAATGATATGGAAAATCAAAGTGTGCATGAAATGCAGGATTTTAAACAATCACCAGTTGTGGATTTTACAGATAATGAGATACATAGTGATAGCAATATGATTCCGTATTCTCAATATTTGCAAGAAACACAACTGACAATTGTTCAAGATACTACTTTGCAGGCACAACTAGATTCAATGGCTTATCTGTGAGTGAACAAATGTCGGAACAAATGTTAATCATTGTAAATTTTTAGGAATAGGCTAATAAGGAAATGAATAATGAATCCAGTAACCACTGAGCTAGAGAGATATAAAGAACGAGTCAAAAACTTTTAAACAACGTCTTAATAATTGATTTAAGGCAGTATGAAAAAATGATTGATTGTCAATGGAGGATTGTGATTAAAGAGAAGCTTACACTAAAGAACAAGTTGACTCACTTGAGCAAAATATTTCTAAACAAATCAAAAAAAGGAATGTTTATTGCAAACATTCTCTGTTTTCAAAAATGAATCCAAAGAAAAAGAAAATAAATATATGGACTAATGAAATTGATTTGAAAAGAAGATAATGGAATGGAATAATATAATTTTAAGTAGGTCAATCTACTCATACAGTGTATGTTAACAAGCCTTAAGTTTTTTATGATAATTTAAACAACAAGCTCTAGTGATCAAAATCTGCGTTTTTGTCTCAATGAAAGCTCAGCGGTTTAAACAATTGTATGATGGTCTTGTTTTTTCTTGCTAACATGTGCTAGACTATGATTGATGATGAGGAAACATTAATTTTGGAAGAAGAGAGTCGATCAAAAATGTCTAAAAATGATCTAGAGGCCATTAAACAAAACATTTCTCATAAACCTATTGATTATGAAAAATTAAATTGACTATCTGAAGATTTTTGGAAACATTTTACTTCACAACAAGAATTGCCGGCTCAACAAGCTTTCTTGTTACGTATATCCAATCCTACCATTAAATCTTCTAATATACCACATGTTAAAGTGGAAATTCCCAGTGAACTACCTAAGGTGAGTTTGGTGAATGCAAGCCTTAAAAAGCTTAAATTCCACCTCGCCCAGTTTAACTTTGTGGTGAAGAAGAGGACAACACCTGATGCTCGTACAGAAGGTGAATGTGGGTTTGAACATACTAAAGCTATTTTTAACAATGAAATTATTCCATTTCTAAAATCTTTAAAAGATATCTTCAATGTGTTTGATAAAGATCTTCTAAATGAAGTAATGGAAGTTCAAACGGTTTTTAACAAAATGGACGCTGATGTTCAACAGTCTTCAGTTGACAAACAATGTTTGGAAATTGCTAAGAAAGAATTACTTTTGGAAAATGATCGACTCTTACAACAAATCATGTCTCAAGATGTTATTCTTACTATGATTAATTCTATGTCTTTGAATGGTGAATCTGTGAATATTGAAAGAAAGAGAAACGAATCTTGTGATAAGTGTTTCAATCTTGATGTTGAGCTTTTGAAATCACAAAATGCGCATAATGATCTTTTGAAAAGTTACTCATAACTTGAAAAACATTGTATTTATTTTGAATTGTCAGTATAACTTAATCAATAAATTTTCCAAAAACATGAATCTTGTGATAATCAAAATGCTCTCGAAATTCCAGAATTTTTTGAAAATAATGATTTGAAAACTCAGCTACAAGACAAAGACAGTACCATTTGTAAGGTGAAGGAAATTATAAAATCAATGAGAGAAAAGTCCAAGGAAGAGAATGTTAATTATGATTATTGTGAAATAGAGACCAAAAATTTAAAACTGGAAAATAGTGTGGCAAAATTGCTTTCGGAAAATGAGCGTCTTTGTAAAGAAATTATTCATGTGAAACAGGTTTTTAAAGATCAGTTTCACTCAATTAAAAAGACACGTGTTCGTACTAAAGAACATAGTGACTCTTTAATTGATGAACTGAACTTAAAATGTGCTAAAAATTAGGATTAAAAAGCTCAAATTCAAGATAATTTTTTTTGATAATCCATTGAAAAGCTGATTTACGAAAATTAAAAGGAAAAGAAATTGTTGATATTGCTGCACAAATATCATCTGCCAACATTATTGTTCTAGGAATGTTAAAGCTAGACTTAGATTTTTTAGCTCTTAGGTTATTGCAAAATAGGGAAGCTCACATAAATTACCTTAAGTACACTCAGGAACAAGCTGATATTCTTCGGGGAATAGTCGAACAAGCTAAAGCAAAACAGCCTTTAGATAATGCGTTAGACTTTGCCTGTAAGCATGCCCAACGAATTCAGGAGTTACTGGTATATGTTCAAGATACATGACCTAATGCGATTAAACTTAGAGGGAAAAGGGTTGCTATCACACACAAAAACAATGTCAAGAAAGTTAGGTTTGATGAACCTCTCACATCCTCAAACAACATTAAATAGGTAGAGTCATCTACAACATCATATGCTAACACACCTGTGTTGTCTCCTATAGGATTGAAGTGTTCTGCTAGTAATTGTGGATCAAAGCCTACAGGCAATAAAAAGAATGATAGGATCTCACAAACACCAAGTAGGAACATGAAGAGTAAAGTAGAAGCCCAACCTAGGAAAGTTAATAAAAAGAATCATGTTGTTGAACCTATTCGTGATGTTGATGTTAAGCATTCACTGTTAAAAGCGAATTCTGAACTTATTTGTGCTACTTGTAAGAAATCTATGTTTGATGGTGTTCATGATATGTGTCTTCTTGATTTTGTGGAAAATGTAAATAGCCATGCTAAATCTGCTAAGAAACATAAAAAACAAAATATTTGGAAACCTATGGGTTATGTATTCACTAAAGTAGGACTTTAGTGGAAACCAACAGGCAGAACTTTCACTACAGTTGGTAACTTGTGCCCTTTAACTAGGATCACTTCAGATAACGTAGTGCCTCCTAAGAAAACCACTTCCCACTCAGTTGAAACAAAAAAACCAGAGCTTAAAGTCTACAGCAGGAAACCTAAAAATGTTTAAAATGTAGGTTCGATTAAAAAGGCTAAGATTGTAGAATCTAAGAATGCTAACCACTCGGAACCCAATCATACTTGGGGATCCAATGCTACAGATATTTCATCTTCTTCTTCTCTTGTCATGCCAGGTTGTCTAGATTGTTCTCTGGTATCTGGACTCCAGGTGTTCGAAACATATGACAGGGAACCGCTCTCAGCTCATGACCTTTTTAGTAGATTTCTGGGTACAGTTGGATTCAGGAACGACCATAAATGTTACTATTTCAAGAGTATACTACGTCGAGGGGCTTGGACATAACTTGTTTTCTGTTGGTCAATTTTGCGACGCGGATCTTGAAGTCGCGTTTTGTAAAAAAACTTGCTTTATTTGTAATTTAGAAGGTGTTGATCTACTTTCCGGATCTCGAGACATAAATTTGTACACAATTTCTCTTGATGACATGCTTAAAACATCTCTGATCTGTCTTCTATCCAAAGCGTCAAAGACTAAGAGCTGGTTATGGCACTGTCGGTTATCACATCTCAACTTCGGTACTCTTAACAAGCTAGCTAAAGACGGTCTTGCATGAGGCATTCCAAACTAAATTTTAGGTTATATCATCTGTTTGTTAAGCATTCATTTGGTGCCACTAGGAACGAAAAAGCAAGGATATCCTCCCATCAATCCAAAGCTGAGACCCTAACAAGAGAATCTATATCTTATGCCATATGGTTTTGTGTTGGCCGATGCGTTTCTGTTAGCGAGTATAAGTATTAATGGGAAAAGGTATATCTTAGTGCTTGTCGACGATTACTCAAGATTTACCTGGGTCAGATTTTTAAGGACAAAAGATGAAGCTCCTGAGATGATCATTAAATGCATCAAAAAATATTCAAGTCCGTTTGAATGCCACCGTCCGTAACGTTCGAACAAATAATGGAACTGAATTTGTCAATCAGACACTTCGTGAATTTTATGAAAATGTAGGCATCTCGCATCAAACATTTGTTGCTCGCACTCCTCAGTAGAACGACGTTGTCGAAAGGCGAAACTGAAGTCTTGTAGAAGCTGCTCGTACAATGTTAATATTCTCTAAAGCTCCATTATTTTTATGGGCCGAAGCAATCAATACAGCCTGTTATACCCAAAATCGTTCAATAATCTATCGTCGATACAACAAAACTCCATATGAGCTTATGCAAGAAAAGAAACCAGATGTATCATTCTTTCATGTCTTTGGTGCACTATATTATCCTACCAATGACAATGACGACCTGGGTAAATTAGATGCAAAAGCTGACATTGGTATTTTCGTTGGTTACGCGCCCGCAAAGAAAGCATTCAGAATCTACAACAAAAGAACCTAAAAAATTATAAAAACAATTCATGTGACATTCGATGAGCTGACAGCAATAGCTTCTAAATAATTCAGTTCAGGACCCGGGCTTCATTTTATGACTCTTGCTACATCCAGTTCAGGACTCGATCCAAACCCTGTTTCTCAACAACCTTGTATTCCACCAAAAAGAGATGATTAGGATCGCTTGTTTCAATCTATGTTCGATGAATACTTTAATCCTCCATCAATTGCTGTTTCTCTTGTTCAAGAAGTTGCTGCTTCGAGAGCTGTGGTTTTAGCCGATTCTCCCGTGTCAACTTCCATTGACCAGGATGCTTCATCAACAAGTATTCCATCAACACAAGAACAATAACATTCTCTAAACATTTCTCAAGGTTGTGAAGAATCACCAAAAATACCAATTTTTCGTGATGATCCACTTTATGAATCTTTTCATAAAGACTCGACTTCTCAAGAATCATCATCGAATGTAAGACAAACCTACACTCCATTTGAACTCCTTGGTAAATGGACTAAGGATCATCTTATAGAAAACGTGATCGGAGATCCTTCTCGCTCTATCTCTACGAGAAATCAACTCCAAACTGACGCCATGTGGTGTTATTTTGATGCTTTCCTAACTTCTGTAGAACCAAAGACTTTCAAACAAGCAATGGCCGAACTGTCATGGATCGATGCAATGCAAGAAGAAATTCATGAATTTGAAAGGCTACAAGTTTGGGAATTGGTGCTGTGTCCAGATAAAGTGTTTTTGATCAAACTAAAATGGATTTATAAGGCCAAGACGGATGAATTTAGAGGGGTACTAAAGAATAAGGCTAGACTAGTTTCTCAAGGATTCAGGCAAGAAGAGGGAATCAATTTCGAGGAATCATTTGCACCGGTTGCTAGAATATAGGCCATCCGTATATTCATAGCAAATGCCGCTCATAAGAATATGAGGATCTACCAAATAGACGTCAAAACGGCTTTTGGTATGTGCTTAAATACACATACCTTTTACCTTTAAAAACGAGCTAAAATAACCAAAAACGGACTTAAAATGC
>BQNB010006558.1:0-88831 GCA_026074375.1 Tanacetum coccineum | reverse complement strand
TTGAGTACACGGTTGCTAAGTCCTTATCCTTGTAAATACAGTTTTGGGACGATTGGGATTCATGGTAGTATTCATCTTATGAAGAATTAGGGAAGAAGTAATTTATTACCCCCAATAGAGCTCAATAAGCTCCATGTTATTTTGATCCACCTCAATTCAGGTCATTAGTTAGATTGTAAATAATCGATTATGTAAAAGTTCAAGTGTAGGGGTGTATCTATAAACCTCCATGATGTATTATATGTTTAAGCAATGACAGGGCAAAAGTGTACAAAAAAATATGTATATAAAAAAAGAGTGTAAAAAATTGTAAGGGCTGTCATTTGCTTATATTTATGTTTATCATAGAGTAAAGAAAAGAAAAAGAAAGAGATTGGTGTAGAGTTTTGTAAAGTTTGTATATTTTGTCCGAGTCTTTGTGATGCGGTTGTCGTAAGGGACTTCTACAAGAAGTTTTACAACTCCATAGGCAGAGTACCCAACCGTTGTAGTAGTAGTATAGGCAAGATTTGGGGTTGTTATCGTTCTTTAGGGGAATAGGTTGGGAAGGCCTGATCACGGTCTAACAGAATTCTAGGGGTTGAGAGAAGATTATTTTTGTATTTTTAAGGATTTCTGAATTTTCATATCCAATACGCCTCGTATCCAACTAAAGTATACAGTGTATCAGCGCCAATATTCACAAGGAAAAGCGTTTGGACCAATTCCTAACTACGGGTATTTCCAACTCTGTTCTAAACATACGCCGTATCTACGGAAGGATAAACTATTCAAACACCTAGAATACAGTAAATCAAGTAAATTGGGAATGTTATCAAAGATTTATTACGAACGTAGCGCCGCACTCCAAGAAGACCTTCGTGTAATTTTTACTTCTTAATCTTCGATTTAAATTATTTGAATTACGCTGTATTAATTACAATAATACCCTCGGGTATTAGCCATCTTAATGAAAGTTCAATGTTTGGTTTGTTTTAAAAATCGATTTCTTAATTTATCGTAGATTGTTTAATTATGTTTATCACCTCATACTTGTTTATGTGTTTGAATATGTGCCCTATCATTCAACTGGGTCTAGTGATACGGACCAAGTAATCTAGATACCGGGATAGATCTCCATATCGTATTTCATATGTCTGGACCAATAGGATCACAAATAACGTTCTGTCTTTGTCTTTGAATTATGAACTTAGTTAGACCGGTAGGTGACCCGTTTATGCTTCATCAATCATGCTCTTAATTTACTGATAAAGATTGGAATAGTGGACTACCAGTATATAAAACACCGTCAAACAATAAGTAGGTAAAGTCCCGTTGGGCTAGGGTTTTAACAGGATCACCATTGCTTTAATTATCTAAGATAGATTATAATTAAACTAAATGATGCTTTATGCAGATGCGTTTAATTGTGACAGGATTAATCGTATCTAGGTCTTAGGATGATGTCCCGCCTAAGTCTTAAGTGTGATATGCCACTTCGAGATAAGTAAATCATTGCACTAAAACAAGCAAACCAGCATTGAACCGCATTTAATATGGCTAATACAGTTTTCTATCATTTGGCTTGTATCGCTTTTCTATCTTTTAATCTTCCTCTTTTGTGTTTATTGTGTATTGCATTGGTATTTGTTTCCACTAAACCCGTGCCAGTCTCTCAAGCTAAAAAAATCCCCCATATCAATAGACAACGTATATAACATAGGTTTAACCAGTAAATAAACTAATTAAAAAACTGATAGAATATAGGATTAAATTTCCACTCTTAGTGTTCGACACCCGACTTACCGCGAAACTCCATCTTGACCGGGTACTCTGCCCGTTAAAAGTGTTGTTTTAGGTTTGTCGGCTAAAAATAAATTTAAAACTTGATAATCAAATAATTGACCGTACACGACAGCACATCAGGTTTTTGGCGCCATTGCTGGGGAGTGAAATTATTAAACCTTATTCTTATCAGTACTTCTAACCTTTAAATTAATTTAGTATAATCTAATTATTTAAATTATGTTTGTAATTTATTCGTATTGTGTGTTTAAATTGTTTGTTTATTCGCATTACTCAATACGACGAATTCAATTCATTGAATATGACGTATTAGTCCATTTTACCTTTTTTTCTCTATTGCAAGTTAACTACAGAAAAAAAATGAACGACCCAAATATCACCATGGAGGAATACATCAGACTCGAAGAAGAAAAAGCTCGAAGACACGGTCAAACGTTTAATTGGCAAACAGCCACGTTCGGTAATGTCAAAAACTATAAAGATGAGGACGACTGCTCCATTGACTTCGAAACTGAATTCTCAGCCATAGTCCTTGATAATACATTAACAACAATCCCATCTGAACCCACAGTATGTCCTTCTAACGAAAACAATGTTGACTTTAGAATTTTATTAGAAGAATCCGACGATGAAGATTACACGGTAATTTTTGATGAAAATTCATTTTCATATAAAATAATTATGTCAATGATTTGAAAACGGATTAGGAAAATGATAATATGCCTTCATCACCCAACTCTACTGTTGATTATCTTGATGATTTAGACTACTTTAAAGATTTCAAAAATGAATTTCCAGCCATTGTTTATAACGATGGCTTAACGTCTAAATCAGATCTTGAATATAACCCTCTTATAAGTTCTGAACGTATCGATAAATTTAATTTAATTGATGAAGCATCATTGTCTGAATATGATGAAAAGATTGTTTCGCGCTTCAATGATCTGTTCAACATCATTCATCCAGATGAGTCAAAATCAGAAAAAGACAATGATGATAACGATATCAGTATAATACAGTCACCAGAGGATAATGAAATTACACATGGGAAAAATGGCCTTTCTAAAATAAGTCACGATAAAACCATTAGAACTTTTGAAACAGGAAGTTTTATCATAGAAGTAAACATCGTGATCTGGGAATATTGCGTAAACAGAATGCTATTCTTTCTTATTATAATTTTATATGTGCCATTTGGCATTCCATTCGACCCTAAGCGGTATTACAAGGATGGTTCTCATACAAATGTTGTTGAGGCCAAGGTACGTTCTTCTTTGTTAAAACTTTGAAAATTGGTCTCCATACGACGTATATAGGTACACCTATACGCCGTATCAGTTTAATGTCTAATACACCGTATCAGACAAATCCCTATACGGCGTATCGAGCGTGGGTATAAAAACCTAGCTAAATATGCCAGATCGTTTCACACACACTTTTTACTCACAATCAAAAAAATTTCACCGCGCACTTTGATTTAAAAAAAATCACCCGTGTTTCTGTACATCTCCTACATACTAATCAAACGGTAATGATTCAATCTATTCCCTTATATCTTTTTTGATTATGAATTAGGGTTAGGGTTTATATTCTTAATCTAGGGTTTCTATGACTAATATATGTTTCCCCCTCCTTTTAGATGCTAGAACTCAGTAAAATAATACGTTGATAATAAGATTATGGTATAATAGGTAAAATGAGAGAAAACCCCTTTTGATTTTAAACTGCAGAAGCAATACGGCTTATTCAATCTCATTGAATACGACGTATTGCATCATAATTACCCATAATCTTAAACCTCTATACGGCATATACAATGAATTGAATATGACGTATTGATCTAATAAGGGACTATGTTTTAACTCCCCTACGACGTATTCCTCTCAAAGACATACGGCGTATTGCTCTCAGACCCTTACATATGGTGTATCCTTTTATGAATACGCCGTATTATACCTCACACAGAATGCTTACTGATTTAGTTAATTTTTCAGATATGGCACCATTACCAGCTGCTGATCAGAGACACCCATGGCTCAGATACCAGATTCAGGAGTACACTGAGGAGATTAGGCGTAGTTACGAGCAGAGGCTCAAGACGATATAGAGCAGACCGGTTAACCGGGTTCATGTATTGGATTTTGAGGGTCTGACCCCCTAGATAAGGCAGGATTTGGCTGTAAGATTGAGGATGGTGTATTCTGGAAAGGGGCAGCAAGTGTTCGTGAGTTATGCTTGGAGGAGACTATTTGGGATCTGAGCACCTTTGGTCCGAGAGTTTATTTTGGAGTTTCTTAGTACTTGTAGGATGAGCGATACAGAGATGGGATTGGATGTTGTAGATACGATGTGTTTTCAGTTGGGAGGTGTTAGGAGGAGGATGACGTGGAGATAGTTTATTTTGGCATTGGGGTTACACACGGAGCAGGAGATGGCAGAGGCTGGGTTCGGAGCCTACTAGGATGGCAGTGATAGATTGATCCCCGACAAGGGGGATCTTAGGGATTATTGGATCGAGATCTCTTCTGACCGAGACTTCTTGGGCCCCGCCCCTTCTTATGTTCTTATTCGAGACCATGTGAGGAGATTATGCCACAGGATGATTGCTTACAGTATTTTCGGTAAGGGACAGGCACCTGAGAAAGTGACCGGCGTTGATCTCTTTTACCTCCGTAGCATGGACCGTGGGACTACTAACGTTCCACATCCATTAGCATATTATCTATTTAGGCATGAGAAGGGGAGGAAGAGCGGAGCCAGGATGTCAGGAGGGCACTTTATTCGGCGTTTGGCTATGCATTTTGGGCTGGTTAGTAACGAGGGATTGAGAGGGTTGCAGGTAGTCACCCGAGAGCTCCCGTTGATTGATTTACATGAGCTTGGGAGGCTCAACATCTGCACGAGGTACAGTGACACGTAGGCTTGGGTAGCCTAGGGACCAGAGAGGCAGCAGGCTGCTGCGGCTGGTGCCTATAAGGAAGATGAGGCTCGTCCGACAGCCGAGAAGGGTGCTCAGGAGATTGCGGTGCCAGTACCAGCACCAACACAAGCACCTCCACCAGCTCCCTATCACCAAACTATGTCACATAGGATAGAGAGAGTCGAGGAGGAGGTGCATGACTTACGGCGTGATGTCGTAGGCTTGCGAGGAGTTGTCGAGAGCTTTAGCATGGAGCAGTCTAGAGTCTCCACTTGGCTGATCACCTGCATGACACAGCTTATGGACGCCAGCGGCCAGACTTATCAGCCATTATATAGCACACACGTAGGTAGCTCACGGTTGTCCTTCCAGAGGCGTGTCAGACCGAGGACAGGCGATGCTAGCACCTTCGCAGCCCTTCATACCGATTCCACGCCCGACCCTTGATCTCTTTCCCTTTATATTGTTATTTTTTGTTGATAGTATATATTACACTTATGCCAATATGATTACCTATTTCTTTTTGATGTATATTATATGATGATCAGTTTATTTGTGTGTGATAGAATTAAGACTGGTAGTAAGTTCAGCCGCACGAATCATTGATCGATTACAAGTTTAAAATCCCGAAACCATACAAGTGAAAAGAGAAAGGAGAAAAAGGTCGAACTTAAAGATCAGCTGAAACAAAAGTGCTTCCCGGGAGACAACCCGGTCATTTTAATTGTTTGTCGCATTTTAAATTATTTGTTGCACGAGTCTGTCTTCCTAGACACTCAATACGGCGTATCAAACCCCTCTGGATACGGCGTATTAAGCTGTCTGGACGTTATCAGTTTTTTTAAAACTTAATATTTAATTTCAGTAATTTAATTGTTTCTACAGGTACAATACGGTGTATATAGGTTTTGGATACGGTGTATTGATCCCGTACAGTTGATGTGTTTAATAGTTTTCCTTTGTTACCATTGTAGCGAGATAGAATTTGCACTTGTTTCTAATCTTTTATTACAGACCATGATGAAACTTTGATATGGTATATGCTGAAAAAGAGATGTGTTAAACTTATCCGGGCATGCTGAATCCCTAGTCAACACACTTTTTGCTCAAGGACTCATCTTGGAGAATTATCACAAGCAAAACATCAGGGAGTTTTCCGTTCTAATTCTATTCTTCCTTATTATTCATTATTTTATCTATACAACGAGGACGTTATATAATTTAAGTGAGGGTATGGAGAATTAGAACGTACTTGTCTTCCTTTTTACAAAATAACATGCAATGTGCTTAAAAATGGCCAAAATTTAAAACATTTCAGCATGACTGTTGTAAAAATTACTAGTTACATTATCTAGAGCACTATAACCCTTGATACATATTGTGAGAATTAAGCCTATTTCGTTTCCAACTGTCTACTAAAATTCTACAAAATTATGAGTATGCTGGTGATGTAGGGGACTTTAGAACTTGGCCTGGTATATCACTCGAGACCGCCATGATTAGCACTATGGATTTAAATGGAAGAACATGTTCAACAGATAAATTTCTAGGATTTAACCAAATAGCCTACATGTCTTAAAATTAACTATCCACACTGGTTAGTTAACTCCCATGTAACCCTTGATTACTCTCATTTTTAGAGTAAAATCTCCTAGAACAACCTGTTGAGCCATTCCTTTCTTTTTCTACACCATATTATATGTTTCGTTACACTTTGCACCTTAGCCTACTGTGTAGATTAAGCCTATTTTACCAATGTTGCTAGTTGCTTTCGTGTAAAGTCTTGTATTTCCTATGTCAAAGTGAAAATTTTTCTATCTCTGTAAAGATCAGGAAATTGCACAATGCAATGGGAAAAATATGTAGCTCGTAAGTTTCGCTACTTTCGCGATAATGAATCATGTCCGAAGAAGAAGTTTTACAAGGAAAAGATTATCCGGATGAATTATGATAGTGAAGACGGTGAAACCAAACCGAGATTTATGATGTATTGTTTGAAAAAAAATGATGGAAGAAAAAATAGTCGTTCCAAAGGAAGTTTATACCGAAGGAATCACTTGGAAGGATCGATTATTCGTTGATACGTTACAAAAATCAACGATGTAAAGTCTTGTAAAAAGTGGCCGATATCACGACTTATGTAAAAGTATGTAAAGAACGGGATGTAAGGGAAGTTGACCATTATGGGAACGCCAACTTAGGTTGTCTTTGTCATTTTTGTGATCGAGGCATTTGTCTATATGTTCGAGTCTTTGTCATGGAACGGTCAGGGGGAAGTACTAGCAACCGTACCTTATTTGTTGGCTTAATCTATTTGTTTCATGAATTTTATTTAACACCCATTTTACTTCCCTTTCCTAGCGACTAACCTTAGTGTCTACTCGAACGAGGACTTGTTCGAGCATGCATGTCTATTTCGTCGTTACGGCCATGTATATATGATACAGTTGCCTTGTTGGTGTGGTACTTATGGTGAAAGACTGTTGAATGATCAAACCGTAAGCCTTCTTAACCCAATTTAGCTTTTGACTTGTTCTTCCTTAGCTTTAGCGGTGGAGATGTGTATCCTTGCCAAGCCTATGATACGAAGCTAATCACGACCGAGCAATTGAGCGTACTACTTAAATGTTGCACCCTAGATTAGTTGAGTGATCTGAGTGTTTTCATTTCCATATTTCGTGAGGAGCTTGGTCATGTACAGGTGATTAGGACAAAACGATGCTTAAACAGAAAATCCTCAACTTCGGTTAAGGACACATTTTCATAAACCAAAACTTTTTCTAAAGTCTACTTGAGGACAAGTAGGATTCAAGTGGGGGGATATTTGATGACATCAAATAACGTCACTTTATTATATCATTTATCATGTCTGTTTTGCCCACTTTTATATAATTATTGCATTATTTGGTACTTAATTACTTTAAAGTTGATAAATACAGTAATTCAGGAGTGTTTTGTGAAGACATGCTAAAATGCGTATAATTTAGAGACAAAACAAAGACATTTGAAGATTTCTAAATTTTCACCAATACGCCGTATCCAACTAAAGAGATACGGCATATCAACGCAAAGACTTCGCAAGAAAACGCGTTTGACCAATTCCTAATACGGCGTACTCACTCTGTCTACATACGCCGTATCCATGAAGATAGCTATTCAAAGATACAGTAAATCAAGTAAATTAGGAATGATATCAAAGATTTATTACGAACGTAGCTTGCACTCCAAGGAATCCAGCCCAATACGCCGTATCGACCTTGCTGGATACGGCGTATCGAGTATTTTTCAGCAACTATAAATAGAAGACTCAAAAATGAGTTTTTAGTGTGCAATATCATATTCTTTATACCATACTCACTAAAGACAAATTTTTGAAGAGAAGGCCAGCCACGAAGGTCAAGCATTGATCACGAATCCATAGAAGACATCGTGTAATTTTTACTCTCTTAATCGTTCGATTTTAAATTGTTTGATTACGCTTGTATAATTACAATGGTTGTGGGCTAATACCCTCGGGTATTAGCCATCTAAATGAAAGTTCAATGTTTGGTTTGTTTTGAAAAATTGATTTCTTAATTTATCGTTGATTGTTTAATTATGTTTATCACCTCATACTTGTTTATGTGTTTGAATATGCGACCTATCATTCAACTGAGTCTAGTGATATGGACCAAGTAATCTAGATACCAGGATAGCTCTCTATATAGTGTTTAATATGTCTGGACCAATAGGATCACAACTAACGTTCTGTCTTTGTCTTTAAATTATGAGCTTAGTTGGACTGGTAGGTGACCCGTTTATGTTTCAGCAATCATGCTCTTAATTTACCGATAAAGATTAAAATAGTGGACTACCAGTAGATAAAACACCGTCAAACAATAAGTGGGTAAAGTCCCGTTGGGCTAGGGTTTTAAAAGGATCACCACTGCTTTAATTCTCTAAGATAGATTATAATTAAACTAAAGGATGCTTTATGAGGATGCGCTTAGTTGTGACATGATTAATCGTGTCTAGGTCTTAGGATGATGTCCTGCCTAAGTCTTAAGAATGATATGCCGCTTCGAGATAAGTAAATCATTGCACTAAAACAAACAAACCAGCATTAAACCGGATTTAATATGGCTAATACCGTTTTCTATCATTTGGCTTGTACCGCTTTTCTATCTTCCAATCTTCCTCTTTTGTGTTTATTGTGTATTGAATTGGTATTTGTTTCCACCAAACATGTGCCAGTCTCTCAGGCTAAAAACCCCTCATATATTTAGACAACGTACATAGCATAGGTTTAACCAGTAAATAAACTAATTAAAATACTGATAGAATATAGGATTAAATTTCCACTCTTAGTGTTCGACACCCTACTTACCGCGAAACTCCATCTTGACCGGGTACTCTGCCCGTTAAAAGTGTTGTTTTAGGTTTGTCGGCTAAATATAAATTTAAAACTTGATAATAAAATAATTGACCCTACACGACAGCACATCAGGGGGTAACCCCCAAGGCCGCAAACCGAACCGATGGTGATAGCTCTCGGCCTCCAGCTATGGTTGAAGGGGGGTTCTGTTTAAACGCGTGACAGACTCGGAGTTCGCAGATAAGTGATGTGAGGGATGCGAAGATTTCATAGGAAGTTTTACAATCCCCTAGGCAGTGTACCTAATCATTGCATTGTAATATAGGCAAGACTCGGGGGTTGTTATCGTTCTCTAGGGAAATAAGTTGGTAAGGCTCGAATACGGTCTAACAAAATTCTAAGGGGTTGAGAGAAGATTCTTTTTGTATTTTTATATTTTACAGAAAGCAGGTAAATCAATGGTTTGAGAGGTTGGTTTGTTTAACTAATAATTAAACTAATTATAATCTATACTATTTGTGATAACTTTATGATAAAAAGATGTATTTACCTGATCATGCACTACTCCTCATATTGATTCTCTTAGATCTGTTGCCTTGTCATACTTGTGATGATTTGTGTAAGTATTTCCTAGGTCATGAACGGATTACACGAACCCGCAGTCTATTTAATATTCCGTTATAGCAACGCACAAGTAAGGTAGTATGAAGACTATTACAAGGCCCCTAAGAGTATATTAAATGCATGTGAAATATCTTAAGAGGGATCAACCAATTAGGGGTAAGGTAGTATGAAGACTGTTACCGATGGTATCCTTTCTATACTACTTGCGTTTCCCTAGATGTCTATGCCAATTTAATATCTTATGGCTAGTTTTCTAGAGCCTAACGCGCACATCCATCAACAAGAAGCAACATCAAAAAGATCTACAACCTAAGTTTCATGCAATCATAAGTAAATACATAGGAGGGTTTAGCCTAGCATGTTAAAGATAAAGCAAGAACATAAATCAATCACACAACACATAGACATATTGAATGATTAATGATAAATAATCTTACTTGATTAAAGCATGGATTAAAGGTAGTTACAATAGAGTTTTGAGGTCCTAAAAACGACCTTAAAAGCTGCTGGAACGACTAGGGTTCATCTCTCTAAACTTATACAAAGTTACACACTTAAAACCCTAATTTCGGTTTAATATATATAGAAAAATCATTGCGACGGCGTCGCTTTGAAGTCCTGACGCCGTCGCCACATAGATGATTCTAGATTCTCTTTTAAGTCGGCCACGTCCTGACGCCGTCACTAGATTTCTGACGCTGTCACTAGATAGATCACGACGGTGTCGCTTTATGCCTGTGACGCCGTCTCCACGCGTTGTATGCATAATTCTTCAAAAGATTTGGTGTAGGTCCGTAATCTTGTCCGTTTCTTCTCTAAATGAGCCCAAGTCATGTGTATTTCCTCCAAATGCCATCTAAGTGCTAAAAACAAACGATTAAGCACATAATCTCGGCATATTTGCATGATTTAGGGGGTTAAATGACCTTGAAATAGAGTATAAAATGACACCTCATAAAATACCCCTACACTTGGGATTTGCTTGTCCTCAAGCAAATGGGCTTTTCTACCTAGACAATAGCAATATTAGGGTCATTTAACCTACTCTTTAAAAGCATTATACAACACAACCTTCTAGACCTCGTAATTAAAAGCACAAAAAGTATAAACTAGCACCTCATATAAGTGTTGGGATTCTCTCTTTTCATTGTCTCAATGCAAATGGGCTTTTCTTCTCTTTTCTTACCTAGACTATAGCAATTTGGGGGTATTTTAACCTACTCTTTTTTTAAAAAAGAATTATACAATACACATCTTCTAGCCTCGTTAATTTAAAGCACAAATAAAAGTATATATAAACTTAGCACCTCTTATAAGTGTGGTTGGGATTCTCTTTTTTTCTCGGCTTGTTTATAATAAAAAAATATAACATTGTGGGGAGAAGAAAAATCAATCATCTCTTTACCTTATCACAACATATAAAATTACATAGGCTTAGTAAGGATTCAAACCTCAGAATCCCGCTAGGCGCAATAAGAAGTTATTCATTATGTAAAGAGGTTCTTTTTTTAAAGGGTTTTGTATGGTACAGGTGTTGTAAGTGTAGATAACTTAAATGGAAGCTATAAAAATGGTTGGGATACATTGGGGGATGTATTAGTAAATCTTTTGGGTGGAATTTGGGGATCAAAATGGTTAGTTATTACTTTTTTTACAGAATATACGTTGATTTGGTTTGCTATGCCAAAGACTCAGAACAAAAATATACAAACTCTACAAAAGCTCTACACCAATCTTTTTCTTTTTTTTTCATGACTCTTGATAAACATAAACATAAGCATATGGAAAAGCCCGTACCATTTTTTTCACTCTTTATATATTTTATACTATATATATTTTATTATTATATAATATTTATATATATATATATATATATAATAATTTTGTACACTTTTTGCACTTTTTCCTTGCCATTGCTCTTATAACTTCATATTCATCCATGGGAGGGTTATAGATACACCCCTACACTTGAACTTTTAAATTAAAAAAAAACCTTTAATATTTACAATCTACACTAATGACTGATTTAACGTTGGAATTAAATAACATGAGAAGGCTTATTCTGCTCTTTATTTGGGGGTAATAAATTACATCTTCCCCAATTCTTATAAGATGAATTGACTACCATTGGATTCCCAAATGTCCCTAACATATATTTTACAAGGATAAGAAAACTTAAGCAACCGTTGATGATTATGATTGTTTTTTTGTGTTATTGTGTACCTCAATTTTAACTTGGGTTTTTTAAAAACAATAATGTATTTCAACTTTAATGCGGAGCAGTACATACAAGGTAGGCTAAGGCGATTTGGGTGTAACGATTGGTTTTAAGGTGTTTGTTGACAATGATCTTCATTAATAGTCCGTCTTAAACCATAAATTTCAAAGAACCATGAAAAATGGATAGTGCTCAGAGGGTTATACTAGGGGTATTCCTGCACTAAAAATGAGTGCATGGAAGGGTTGAGTTGTTTGGAGATAGTTTTATGATCGGGTGTGACCATTCATAACAATTAAGGTTTAATAACATGGGTTAATTCCTAGTTGCCTCTTATAGCACAAATCTTAAAATACTTACTATGCGGGTACTCGGAAGCATCACAAAACAAGTTCTAGATATTTAATAATTTACTACCTGGTACACTCATATAGTTTAAATACCCGATGTTACATTGCTCCAAAAAAGGCGACACAAAGATATTCGTACACATCCATAACGACAAAATAGACACATATGACTGCATTCGAACCTTAACTCAAGAAAGCTAAAGGTATAAACTATCTTGGGTATCAATAATGGATACCCGATATGTAAATTCTAATGATCTATAGGCGGAAAACTCACATTTTTAGGGGTTTAGAATTTTGAGGGTTTTTGTGCTAGTCTTACACATTCCTATCACGAGACGCTATTGTTAACTCGATCGTTGTGTTTTCTTGGTAGTGTCTTATAATAAATATTTAAATTTTGGTTTTTCTTAATTTAAAAATTTCTTTTTATGCTTATAATTGTTTGATTATATTTGCCAAATCATTTTATGGACCATAACTGTATGAAACACATTGTAGGGAAAAATTGTTTCTAAGGCGGTCTTTTTCTCCCCCCTACTGTTATGTTGATTCATTGCTCTATGTTATGTAGAATTGAGCTACTAGTTTAATTAGTATTAATTTTATGAAATAGATAAGAAATACTTAATAGAAACTAGTACATCCCCTGGTTTGCTCATTTTAATGTGAAGTTACAGGCGTGTTAACCTGGTTTTATTTAAAATCGTCCCTTCACATCAAGAATCATATCCAATGAAACTTCCTAAGACTTCCACGCTTTTCTTCTTCATCAAATATAACTTAGGTAATTCAAAGACATATGACAACTACACCAAGCTATATTCGGCGGGATGGATAGATATATTTACTAACGAGAGAATTTAAGGGTTTGATCTTGATTGCATGTAAGTAGGTAAATATTAAAGTTAAGTAGTAAAGATAGGAATGGATTGAGTGTATGTTTGTAATATATATGTTTATGTTGGTTTATAAAAATAATTAATTTTTTAAATGTTGTGAAACTATTTTTTCGAAAATACTTGAAACATTTTTTCAAATTTTTATGTAAGCTGGGCCACGCACGCCGTCAGGAGAGGAATATGATCGCCCCGTCTCCTGCTTGAGTTTTAAAAAATTCGCTTTTTTTGTTTTTTTCTTTGCTAAACTTTTCCTGCACGTGATTATATGAGTTATTCACTGTATGAAATTGCTGCATGAAACCTGAGATTAGTCAATACAATCATATGACTCGAAACTGACACGAATTAATTTAAACAATTTATTTTACATGTATGAAATGGTTCTTAAAAACCAGATATTTCCCCTACACTTATATTGTTGCAAAATACCTTTGATTGAAGATAAGACGAATTTACAAACAAATAAAGCATGATTACAAAATGATTCAAACATTATAAAACAAAAAATAAAGAATAAAACACAAGACACTCCTAAGTGCAGGAAAGTAAATATTGGGTTGCCTCCCAAAAAGCGTGATAACGCTCCAAATATACATAAAATATCCCTCGAAAGTATGTGAAATATATATGTTAACGCATGAAATATTGCAAAGTTTGATTGTTTGTTGTGCAATAATTGTTTCAGGACCAAGAATGACGAAAAGGACTAAATGTGCAAAGATATTCTGTTAAATGCACTAACGGTCGTCAAAAGAAGGATCTAGAAGTGGAGAGTTAATGAAAAGAGCCAAAGTGCGGCGCACTTATACCAAGTGCGGCATACTTCATGGCAGGATAAATGCAATTGAATTAAATGACCAAGTACGGCGCACAATTTTGTTTGTGCGACACACTTCTCCTACAGTTACTCCAAAATCATAAATGATTGTGCAACTCTTCACTCCCTTAATTTCTACAACTGAAGCACCATCTTTACCTATGAATAGAGCATGAAATTGTTGCTCAAATAATCAATCAAACACAACAACAACCTAATTCATTTCAAAGTTCTTAGGAAGATTTCTAGTTAGTTTGGGATTTGTTCTTAGTTCATTACAATTCCTAGGTTATAAAGCATCTAAGGAGGTTTAATTCGAGCTATAGAAGGCTGTGACAGAGTTATTTGTAGTTTGGAGTTGAATTTTCGGGTTGTTATAATCATTGTTCAAAGGAAAACTCTTGAAAATCAATATAATTTGCTATTGGAATCAGTATAAACATGTTTCTCTCCTTGAATATTATGTTTTCTAGATCTAACATGCTTGTTATGTGTTTTATTGTTATGATTATGGAGTAGTTTATTCATGTTTATTTGGGATTTATGAAGTAATATGGATTAAATCGGGATGATTAATGATATTTGGTTAATGATAAATATGAACTTGATATTTAGATATTTGGATTGTTGATCATCATTTGATCACTCACTTACATCGGGAATAGGTCAAAAGGCTCCGAATTGGTGTTTGATTTGTAGTTGTTTGTCTAGGACAACTCGGTATTAGCTTTGTGAGAATTAGCTAATAAAATGCTCATCATCCCAAATATATAAATGTTTAACGCTTAACCTCATGTCTAACGAACTTGGTTGAGAAAGTTTATATTTGTTATTCCCAATCGTAAACCAATCTTAAAGCGTTTTTCATAACTAAGATTAAAGGCCAAAAGGATTCTTTATTATGTTAAATAGACAATCTATTGAATAAACTACCCGTTCATTCCTTTGATTATACTTAATTTTATGAATTTATCATCATCCCAAGTTATCCTCCATTACTCTTGTCTCCCGAATAAACATTGATTTAATAATCTTGAAATCGTGTTATCAATTATCTTTAGATCGTGACAATCTATTAGATAAACCTTTTCGTAATATAATCGAACCTTTTCTAAGAATAACCAATCACGTGGAACAACCTAGTCTTACCCTTAACCTATATTATAAACGGGGGTTTATACTTTACCCGTGTGTTAGCTGGAAATCGGATAAAACTAGAATTATAAATTTAAAGCTTTTATAACACATCAAAGTTTTTGGCGCCGCTGTCAGGGATTGAAATCGTTCTTGAATAAGTCATTATTATATTACAAACTAAATTTTCAAAATCCCAGTACAGTTTTCTGGCAAACTGACCTAATTTTCTTCAGAAAGTGCACATAACCATTGTGCGCTGGTTTTTATACAATTACAGAAAGTATGCCGTACTTATACCAAGTACGCCGCACTTCCTGCATTTTTCACAAACAAAACCAGTTTTCAAAAAGAGAAGAGGAACATCAATACCAAAACCCTAAAAACCCCATAAACTATAATTTGATCATTTGAAAATGTGGAATATATTCCTAATATTCATAATTGTTGAATTCTTGTATTATCATAATTTGTACATTAAAATAAGAAAAATAAAAAAGAACTATTTAACATCTTATTTGTTTGAAATTCTGAATGCCTACATGTATCTATTGATTGCTAAATATTGCCTATTTAACTTTGACATCCTGCAATATAAAAATAAAAATGAAAATTTTAAAAGAATTAAGGAAATTTATAAAAATTATATGATGATCAATGTGCTTAAAAACATGATATTTGCTATGATTTATAGATATTATGAAAATAAGAAATATAAAAATACTAAAATTAAAAGTTTTAAAAATTTAAAAACTAGAAATTTTAAAAGTACGGCGCACTTACACCATAGTGCGCCGGTTTTTCTAAAAAATCACAAAGGATTTGAAGAAACTCAGAAAGTACGCCGCACTCTATTCAAAGTGCGCCGCACTTCCCTTACTGGAACCAAATAGAATGCTTGTTTTTTCGTTTTTATACGAAAATTGCTTGAACTAAAAAATGCTATCTGTTTGTTGATAATGTGTAAATGTGAAAAGCTATTATTATTTATTTTAACTAACCCACTAATGGTTGTTTTAATGTTGTCTTATTTTATAAGAGTTATAGATCCCAATTCGAGTCTTGGAAAAATTTGCTTAGGAGAAAACGTTGTTGAAATCTCGAGTGACAAGGTTGAAGGATCTGGAGACTGGGATTCTCCAGAGTATCAAGACACTGCTAACAGTGGAGGAAATAAGGAAACAAAAGCTATGGTTTTTGGTATGTGTTTAATTACACATACCTTTTACCTAATAAAACGAGCTAAAAAGACCAATAATGAGCGAAAATGACATAAAAATGTCTTGGATGCTTCGGGATTTGAGTTTGTTGGGACAGTGGGTTAGGGTCCTGAGGGATTCGTGTTTTTGTTTTTGGTAACTTTTTAGTGTGATATATATAATTATGGATAGTTATATAAAAGTTTTGGATGATCAACTTTGCTGCTTTTTCGTCTCGATTCGGCCATATTTTGTTTTTATTTCAAACATTCAGTGTTAATATTTGTAAGTTAAGATCTCAAAAATGGAATATTTACTTATAATTTAATAGTTTTAAAAATTTAAAAAACTAAAAATTTTAATATAGTACTTGGGTGGAACGTGAAGCATAGAAATATTGCAATTTTCTTAAAAAGGTTGATCCATGGTTGAAATTCAAAATAAGCGCATTCACCTAGGATATAATAATTATTGGGAGTGAAAAGTTTCACAAGTTACAAGTATGAGTAGTGTTAGAATCTTCACTTATATTTAATGGTGATTTCGTTTTTAAGCTTGGTTTGGGACAAGTGAAAAATCGGGGATGATGAATTTATCCTTTTGGACATTTTAGTGAAAAATCAGGGACGATGAATTTATCCTTTTGGGCATTTTAAGAAAAATCGGGGACGATGAATTGACCCTAAAGGTTATCAAAATAACGAAAGTGTAGACATTCTAGTTAAAAAAAGGAAAAATATAAAAAAATATGTGTGGGCGATTAGTGTAAATTTATAAAAATGGTCAAAATGAGGCTTTTCAAAACTAACAATTCTTTAATCACTTAGCTACTTTTCGAGGTAATTAGTCGAGGGGGATTGAGATTCTTGGTTTTCTAAAGTGTTTACTTATGGCATTGCGTGAGGACACGACAATAGTTTAGTATGGGGGATTTTGGTATGTGCTTAATTACACATACCTTTTACCTAATAAAACGAGCTAAAAAGACCAATAATGAGCGAAAATGACATAAAAATACATTGTATATGTGTATTTTGTGATTTGTGTCTTGCAGGTACGGATATTCAATAAAAAGGACAAAAACAAAGGCAAAGCAGACCAAACCGAGCACGAGAATGGAAAGAGCGCGAGAAAACGAGTCTAACGGTGCCCTCGGATCTCATTGGGCCAGCCCGTAACCCACTTAACGAGCCGGACCAGCCCAAATGAGCATAAGCCCATTTCAAGCCCAATACAAATAATGAAAATCTGATTTGAAGTTATATGGTGACGTCATCGTCACGTGGTATGAAATTAAATCCAACTATGTCACATGCTCTCCCACTATGATTTATTTTGTCAAATCATAACTCGACACGTGGCAAGGCAAATGTTATAACTTTCAAATTCATTGCATAAAAATCAAACGGACGAAAGTAATTGCGTAGGGTGAAAGCGGTTGTAACATCCACGTGGCATCATCTAAACGGCGGCTTAATCCTTCTGCCATTTCGTGATCCGAGGAAACGCACACCGAGCCATATGATTGGAGGAATTAATAGCATATGATGGGAGGATTTTACAAAAACACCCCTTCTTCCCCTATATGAATCAACTCGCTCCCTTCATTTTGGGAGACCTAGGCTTTTTAGTTCTCTTAGTTTTAGTTTTAAGTTTTTAGCTTATTTTAGTTTTGTAGTAGCTTATTTCTGAATTTCGTGCTTATTGTACTAGCTTATTTCACAAGTTTATTAAGATGATGTAATGAAAATGGTTTAAAGTTTGTTGAAGATCTCGGTTTGCTATTGGTTTGCTTTTTAGTTCGTTTTCTTTTCTTTTTGTGTTAGCTTATTCAATAAGCTATATTCTCGTGCTTATTCTCATGACCTATTATTCTCAAAAGTTCTAAAGGGTTTAGAAAATGACTCCTATAAGCTCTCCAAGCTAATACGATTCATTCTCAAACGTTATTAAGTACTTTTCAAAATAATAAGCTATAATAAGCTCGAGTTTAGCTTATTTCTGTGCTTATATCATTTTTGTTTTATTAGATGCTCATATTTTCTGTTAAGATAAACTTCTAAATAGCTTATTTGGTTTAGAGTGAGCTTAAAGTGCTAGATCGAATTTTCATGAGCTTATTTGCTAAATCATGCTTTGATTTAAGTCTTTAGGTGCTTATAGCTTATTTTAATTCCTTGTTGATGTTCACGTATGCTTATTAGTGCTTCTAGTTTGCTAATTAGTAGTGCTTTAATGATTATTTGTCTCGTTAAGATTTCTAGTGCTTATCCGGATTAATACTCGTTTAATTGTAGTTAGGATTCGCTATCTTAAATTGCTAGCTTGTGCTTATTTGATAAGTAGATTTCATGGTTAACATAGATTATTCAATAAAGCTTATTATTAATCTGGCTAATTCATACTAGCTTATCTAGTGGAATTTTGATTTCTCAAGTTGCATTTGGTTTGTATGAGCTTAACTGGACTTTTGTTTTGATTGTACAAATCATAGTTGGGCTTCATTTTGCTTGGGCTGCGTAGGATTGTTAGAGTTGGGATTTTGGGCCACATTCTTTAATCTGGGCCGCTTATGGTTTGTTGGGCTAAGACAACTTGGGTTTCGATGGGTTTTTAGAATTAGGCTTGTGTTTGGATAGCTAGCACTGTGTTTGTTGCAAGTTGATATGATTAATTGTTATATATTCTTACTGTTAACAGCTTTTGGTTTTAATTTTGTTTTTGGTACCGGTCAACTCACGAGGCGCAGAGCTTAAGGATTTATTTAGCTAGACCGAATTTGATTATTTGCTTTAGCTAAATAAATCGGGTGGTATTCGTTTAATTGCGGCTCTTCAATTCGGTTCCATTTTCTATCCTTTTTCAATATATTAGTATAGCTTAGTATAAAAATGATTTGCTTTGCTTATTTGATCATTATGAGTAGCGAGTAGTTTAATTAGTGCTTGTTAAGTGAAATTGTGATTTGGGATTTAAGTGTGGATTTGAAAAAGGTTTAATTAATTAATAATTTTGGATTATTTAGATTTGTGGTTTAAATATTTTTAAGGGTAAAATCCGAAAAAATAGTTAAACTACACATCTAGTAATTAATATCTTTTAAAGAGATTTTTGTCAATATAAGCCAACGTTGTGAGATAACTATCTTTTCTAAGGACGTTAATTCGTTAATAAACCTTAATTCACACTTAATGAACTTTCCTCGTCACTTAGCAAGCATATCTTTTTATATAGTTCTTTTCATTTAATGGCTTTGCTTATTTGTTAATTAGTATAATCTAGTTTAGTATTATCTTATTTTTTTTAGTTTAAAACCAAAACCAAAATATTCGATATTCAAGCATCAAACAAAACACTTTCGTGGATTTCAAATTCATCTCTCACCGTGGATACGACACTCGGAAGATAGACTATTACTTTTCCTAAAGTGATTTTCTTATCTAACGGGAAATACTATATATTATTACGACACGTGTTTGACGATTATCAAAAAATGGCGCCGTTGCCGGGGAGAGGTGTACGATTTACGCGAAGTGTTTGAAGTTAGTGCCTTGAAGATCCTTTCGTCTTGAAAGTTTATTTTCGTACTTATAAAAAATATATAAAAACCAAAAATATTTTCCTTTTTCTATTTTATTTTATTTTCTTTCATTAAAATTTTAAAATACCAAAAATATTTTCATTTTATTTTCTTTAAATAAATATAAAAATCAAAAATATTTTTCTTTTTATTTTTATTTTTTCCTTTTTTTTATAAATATTAAAAACATACCAAAAACATTTTTTTTATCTTTAGAAAAATCTAAAAATATTCTTCTTTATCTTCTTATTACATTTAATTCTTATCTTCTTTTCCCTCTTATCCGTTTAATTCTTCGACATGTCTTCGTATAACCAACGTGAGTGTGTGGGGTGTGGACAACCATGTGATGGCTTTTATTGTTATCTATGTACGTGCCAGCAGTGTGGTGTTAATCTTATAAATGGAATTTGTTTAAATTGCACTTATGGAGATGGAAAGCCAGTCACTTGTTGCGGGTGTGAAGGCCCGTTAAACGGTGGATTTTGTTCATTTTACGCTTTGAGAGCTGGAAATTCATTCGCTTATGATCCAAATCCGAATTCTTTCGATGATTCTCAAAATCTTTCCAACTACCCTCCACAACCCCAGTACCAGACGTATTTTATGGTTACGATTGTCCACCTCAAGTTCTGTTTGTCTACAACCCGGACCCGTGTTTCAATCAAAACTATGATAATAATTTTCCACAAACTTCATCAAGTTTTCCACAACAATACCTTTGTTGTGAGAACTGCGGGGGTCCTCATGAGACTTTCCAGTGTCAACCGATGAACCAAAATTTCTATAATTCTTCTGGTTTTAACCAATTTCAAACCCCACAGTATCCCGTCATTCATCATCCTCCTCAAGAAACGAGTAAGGAAATTTTGCAAGCCAGAGAAGACCTAATGAAATCTATTCAAACCTTTTTAAAGAAGTTTAATCATATATCTTTTAGAGAAACGCCAAAGGTTTTATCGCTAGCTTGGGAGAATTTTTTTGAAATTCAGCATGCTCAACCAGAGGATATACAAGAATTGCTTCATAAACTTCTTAAAGATTTACAAATTATAAGGGAGGAGCTGCAGAATAAAATTAATTTCTCGAGTTGAATCGTCCTGCTTCTACGAAATGATGATGATGATGAGTACCTATTCAATAATAAGGGAATATTAAGAGATTTTCGTCTAATGTAACACACCCGTTTTACCATCGAGACTTGATAACTCTCTAAGTATGGGGGGACGAGCATCTAGCACATTCCTGAAACGGAGAATCAGAACGAAGTAAACAAAGTTAGTGTTGAGAGACCTTGTCCTAATCCCAAGTGAGTCCCGAGGTATTATTCCAAACGATAACGTGTGATGTGCCTTTAGTGATAATACTACTCCTGTATAATCATTCTAACTCTCTGCCTTTTGTGGATAATAACTTTCCTACTAATACTTTATACTTTCCTCAATACTACATTTACTACACTACTTCTTTAATACAAATACTCTACTACAACACTACTCTAATACTTAACTACTATAACTATTAACTTACTACTCCTAATAATAGAAACAGAATCAGATGAAGTAACAAAGTCTAGTGTTGAGGACCTTGTCCTAATCCCAAGTGATTCCGAGGGTATTTCCAACGATACGTGTGATGTGCCTTTTGTGATAATACTCCTCCTCTTGATATTTTAAACGATCACTTTGAGATTTTCTTCGATTTTAACAATGATTGTACTTCAAGTGATGACGATTCTTTTGAGGACATCGATTACGTTGAGGCATCACCTCCCGATTCTGAACTCGTCAGTTTAGAGGAGGAGAAGGACGATATGCTTCATGATAAATTATTGAATATCAATCTTCTTATTGCTTGTGATTCACCTTCGAGTGATGATTTCTCTCCCATTAGTATTTTTGAGGAAAAATCTGTAACTTTCTCTAAGCCACTTTTCGATTCAAATGATGATTTTACCTCTAGTGATAACGAGTCACTAATCGATGAGGACGTTCCGGAAGATGTTAAGATTTACTCGAACCCTCTTTTCGAATTCGACGACGAATATATCTCTAGTGACGTAAATCCTCTTTTTAATGAGGTGTTAGAGGACATCGAGTGCAAGGATTCTTATGATTCCAACCTTGATGAGTCGACTTTCCTAGTCACACCTCTTTCCGATTCTAATAAGGATGTGTGTTTCACTCCTAATGACGACGTTGAGCTTTTACTTCACCATGATCCGTCTATAAGCGTTGTTTCCATTTTCGAGGGGTTCACCGATGAACCGCCTCTCGAAGAGAATGATGATTTATTTGATTTGGAATCTAAAGAGAATGATTGGAAGAAGATTTTGTATGATGCTTCAATTGATGATTTGAATACCGAGGACAAAGTTTTCGACCTCGGGATTCATGAGATAAATTTTTCTCCAACATATGGAAGTTTACCCTTTGAGGATCACCATTATTTTTCCTTCACATATGTTATCCGAACTTTTCTTCCTTATTTCACTTATCTGGTGAATTCTCCTTTTCCTCTCTCCTCCGGGAGTGAGGATATCATTTTTGACCCTGGCATCTCCGCTTTTCTTTTTTCTTCTCTAAAGCCGGCGGCATATGAATTTCTAGTGGAAGTTTGCTCTTCCACTTGTTTCGTCCCTATTATCACGATGATATAGGGCGAGTCAAGCTAGAGACTCGCACAAAAACAAGCGCTTCGTGGGTGGCAACCCATGCTTATCCTTAGTAGTAGTATATTAGTATCATATTTATTAATAAGTGTGATGGGAGGAGGCTCGCCTCTTCCTTTCTCGTGTTTCGTGTTTTGTGGTTTATGTCCAGGATTGCCCCGGATTATGAGGACTCTCGTGCTCGGTGTTTTGTCCATCGTTCACTCGATCTTCGATCCTTAGCATGCTTATATATGGGAATCCGATATCCTAGATCTTATCGACTAACGTTTATCTTTTAGCATAATTAATAAACGGCTTTAGATTTCCGTAGAGACCCCTTAATATTTGGATTATGCCTTGAAATTAGTATGGGGGTGACAGTCTCACATTGAGGACAATATGTAGTTCTAGTATGGGGGGTATCTGTCGATTTGATCGTACCTGCAGTCGTTGTCTTCACGTAATCCCGTTTTTACCACCAAAATTTAAAAAATATATATTGTGATTTTATGCCAAAATTTAAAAATAAAAAAATAAGAAATTTTGTCACAATGTTTGACTTTCTTGCTGGGTAGAATAAGAATAAATTTTGATCCGATCGAGCATGTTGCGCTCTAGCTTGTCCCTTAACCGTTATAAACTTTAGCTTTTGCTAGTCTTTTATACAAGAAGCTTTAAAACGCGAATTTTAGCTTATACAAGCCAAGATTTTGCAAGTTTCCATAATTGACTTTAAATATGCAAAACTAGTTTATTTGACTAAGCATTCGCGGATTTCTTTCTTATAGATTTTAAATTACGAATAACGAGAAATGATAGTGTTAATTATAAGTTTAGATGCTAAACATGGAATAGTTGGATTTCTTTAGAGCTTATAAGTATTAATTGTGGCTTTTTCTCCCATTAGTTTGTTTCATTTGTATATTAATAATGTTTAATAAATAAGGTTGTCCGGTTCAACTTAATTTTTAGTAACTTTCCACTAACTTGGAAGACGGTGCTCAATAAAATAGGTACACATCAGGATTCGGAATTTGGCATACTATATATATCATATGAATAATTGCTTTACTTACACCTTAAAGAGCCTTCGGGTATATGGTGTAAGTAGAGTTAATCATAAGATTACTTATGCCTTAAAGAGCCTAAGGGTATATGGCGTAAGTGATTAAATTGTTCATACCTTAAAGAGCCTTAGGGTATATGGTATGAATGATTGAATCATTTTAATAAATAATTTTTTTGTACCTTAAAGAGCCTTAGGGTATATGACATAAGTTAAGTCAAGTAGCCTAATAAAAGCCAAATTTCGGTCACCTCGATGTGGACCTCATCGATTTTCAAGGATAGGGATAGAAGCTAATTTTTATCTTTAACCGTCCCGCTTTATTTTCGAATTTAGTAAATATCGAAACAAGTCTTAAAGAGCCTTCGGGTATATGACAAAAATAAAATCTTGAGATACAAATTTAGGAAGAAGGGAGGAAAAGTAATACACAATTAGTATTTATGAGTAGTGTTAGCATCATGACTTGTATTTGACAATGATCTCGTTTTTGAGCTTGGTTTGGGACAAGTAAAAAGTCGAGGACGATGAATTTATCTTTTTGAGCATTTTAGGATTAAAGTGTTTCTTATTCCGTGACCCTTAAAGTTATGAAAATAACGAAAGTCCATACATTCTAGTTAGTTGCTTAAAAAGAAAAAGTACACAAAAAATGAAGAAAAAAGGTAAAATACAAAAATATGTGTGGTAATAAGTGTAGATTTATAAAAATGGTCAAAACGGGGCTTTTCAAAATTAGTGATTCTTTAATTCCCCTTGATGAACACTTAGCTACTTTTCAAGGTAATTAGTCGAGGAGGATTAAGATTCTTGGTTTTCTAAAGTGTTTACTTATGGCATTGCGTGAGGACACATCAATAGTTTAGTATGGGGGATTTTGGTATGTGCTTAATTACACATACCTTTTACCTAATAAAACGAGCTAAAAAGACCAATAATGAGCGAAAATGACATAAAAATACATTGTATATGTGTATTTTGTGATTTGTGTCTTGCAGGTACGGATATTCAATAAAAAGGACAAAAACAAAGGCAAAGCAGACCAAACCGAGCACGAGATGTAAAATGAGCGCGAGAACTCGAGGCCAGCGGTGCCCTCTAGATTTATTAGGCCAGTCCGTAACCCATTTATGGGCTGAGCCAGCCCAATCTAGACAAAACCCCAACAAAGCCAAGTACAAATCTTGAAAAATGAGTATACAATGAAGTGATGGACATCGCCTGACGTCATGTACATGCCTCAAAATTAAAATGGATTAAGTCAATGCTGGCGCACACAATGGGAAGAGCGAAAAAGTTAGGACACGTGGGGACGTAGCAAGTACTACTTCTCCAACTATCAATTCATTTTGCAAATTAGAAAACGAATGAGAGCAGTGGCTAGCAATGAATGGTACTAAATAAGTGACTTAAAAACACGTTGGTGATTAGATGATGGTGATTTCTGTGCGTTTTTGAGATATGAGGTTGTACAAATGATGGGGCCAAAATTCGCAATGGGGGGGAAAGGGTCGAATTTACATCCTTTTACCCCCTTGGGTCCCCTATAAAAAACTCACCCGCTCCCCTCTATTTCAAAAAATTAGGATTTAGCTTATTTTTATTCTCCCTAGTTTAGTTTTCAGCTTATTTAAATGTTTTAGCTTATTGTGTTTCTTTGAGCTTTTTGTAAAAGCTGTTATCACCTTATTGAATGATGTAAGAGCTTTTTGTTTATGAAATGAAAGTTTGATTTAGCTTATTTTGTTTCTTTTCTTATACTTATAAAGCTTATCTCAATACGCTATTTGTTTAAGCTTTTTGCTCAGCTTATTTACATTTCAAAATACTTAAAATCATATCAGAGCTAATCTTATAAGCTCCTATAAGCTTATTTGATCTCATCTCTTAAGATTTTAGATTTTCACGTGTAATAAGCTACAATAAGCTCGGATTTAGCTTATTTTCGTGTTTAAGCTTTTTTCAGTGTTTTTAAAAGCTCTTATTATCTGACATAATAAGCTTCTAAATAGCTTATTCATGTTCATTTGAGCTTATATTGTGTAGATCAAATCTTTGCTTGCTTATTTGCTTATTCGAGTGAAAAATAAATCGTTTAAAGGGTCTTAAGCTTATTAAAATTTCTAGTTACTTATTTCGTTTGCTTATTAGTTTAGTCTAGTGCTTATTTCGTTTGCGTATTGGCTCATTAATTAGTTTTAGTTTAAAATCTTGTTTTAGCTATTAATTGAGTTAGCTTTTTGCCTTGGTTTTGAGATCTGTTGCTTATTTTGGTATTTTAATAGCTTATCTAATATTCTAAGTGTTTCTGGCTTATTGAGATTGCTTATTAGCAGTGCTTAAATTGTTATTTGTCGTTAAGATTTCTAGTTCTTAGTCGGTTTCGTAATTGTGATATCAAGTGCTTATTTGTTTAAGCTTTAGTGTGGATTGAGTGTGACCTTGCTTATTCAGTTTAGCTTATCAAAAATAAGTCTCAGCTTATTTTGATATTGGTTGATTAGCTTATTGTAGCTTAAACTCGTGCTTAATTCCACTCGTTTGGATCTATAGAACTTAGCTAGACCTTGGGCTTGTTTTTGTTAATTGGGCCGTGAGTTGGAAGCCTGGGCCGCATGTTATAATTGATTTTGGGTTGTGTTTGAATATATACTAGACTCGTATGATTTGAGCTCACGAATAGTAAATAAATTTTGCAAATTGTGTTAAAGTGAATAACTGTTAACAGTTTGTTGTTTCTTTGGTACCGGTCAACTCACGAGGCGCGGAGCTTAAGGGTTTATTTAGCTAGACCGAATTTGATTATTTGTTTTAGCTAAATAAATCGGGTGGTATTCGTTTAATTGCGGGTCTTCAATTTCGGTTTATTTTCTATCCTTTTTCAATTAATTAGTGTAGCATAGTATAAAAAATTTTTGCTTTGCTTATTTGATAGTGCTTGTTAGTGATTATGTTAGATTGGAAATTAAGTGTGGTTTTGAATAAGGTTTAATTAATTAATAATCTCTCGATTATTTAAGGATTTATAGTTTGATGTTTCGAACGTGCAAAAAATCCAAAAAAATAGTTAAACTACACATCTAGTAATTAATATCTTTTAAAGAGATTTTTGTCAATATAAGCCAACATTGTGAGATAACTATCTTTTCTATGGACGTTAATTCGTTAATAAACCTTAATTCACACTTAATGAACTTTCCTCGTCACTTAGCAAGCATATCTTTTTATATAGTTCTTTTCATTTAATGGCTTTGCTTATTTGTTAATTAGTATAATCTAGTTTAGTATTATCTTATTTTTTTTAGTTTAAAACCAAAACCAAAATATTTGATATTCAAGCATCAAACAAAACACTTTTGTGGATTTCAAATTCATCTCTCACCGTAGATACGACACTCGGAAGATAGAATATTACTTTTCCTAAAGTAATTTTCTTATCTAACGGGAAATACTATATATTATTATGACACGTGTTTGACGATTATCAGTTTTTCACAAGATGGATACCGAAGAAGTTTTACAACTCCCCAGGTAGAGCACCTAATCGTTGTAGTAGTAGTATAGGCAAGACTCGGGGGTTGTTATTGTTCACTCGAGGAATAGGTTGGGAAGGCTTGATCACGGTATAATAGAATTCTAAGGGCTGAGGGAAGATTATTTTTTGTATTTTTATGTTTTATAGAAAACAAGTAAATCATATATTGGAGAGATTGGTTGGTTTTAGCTATTATCTAAATATAAATCTATGCTATTGGTGATAACAATAAGATAAAAGAGTGTTTATTTAATCATGTCTCCCTAGACATATCAACATCGATACAGACAAAAGCTAGTTTTCTAGAGCCTAACATGCACATCCATCACAAGAAGCAAAACCACTAAGATCTACATTCTAGGTTTCATACAATCATAAATAAACACAATAGAAGATTTAGCCAAGCATATTAAAGATAAAGCAAGAGCATAAATAGATCAAATAACACATAGACATATTGAATGATTAAATAAACCTTACTTGATTAAAACATGAGTTGGAGGAAGTACAATAGGGTTTTAGGCCCTAAATTCGTCCCTAACAGCTGCTAAACGAACTAGGGTTCGTACCCTCTTTTTATTCTAAAGTTACACACTCAAAACCCTAAATTCGGGTTTGTATATATAGGAAAAACGCTGTGACGGCATCGCGTTTTAATCGTGACGCCGTCATGAAAGAGAATATTCTAGATAATGGGTTGGGTCGTATGCTCTGACGCCGTCGTGGAATCTTGTGACGCCTTCTTGATCTTCGTGGTGACGGTGTCACGTTGTATTTGTGACGCCGTCTCCAGCCACTGTAGAGAAATTCTTGATCAATGTTGGCGTAGGTCTGTAGTCTTGTCCGTTTCTTCTCCAAATGAGCCCAAGTCACGTGTAATTCTTCCAAATGCCTTCCAAATGAGAAATACCTGAAAAGGAACGATTAAGTACCTATTTTGGGCATAAATGCATGATTTAGGGGGTTAAACGACCATAAAAAAGTGTATAAAATGACACCTCATCACTGGAACATGAGGTTAAAAGAGGAAACAAAATAGTTAAGAAAGAGCTCATTGTTGCACTAAGAGGTGAGATCTATTTTGTGAAGTTCATTATCAACCCAGAAGAAGATGATGTTAAACCTGGGGTGATTTTTAGAAGATCATTCCTACATATGACCAAAGCAATTACTGATTTCAGGGCTGGAACTATAACACTATATCCTGATATCGATCCGTTCTTGGAAGATATTGAGGAAGAAGAAAAAAGTATGGATGATTGGGACCAGTTGCTTGATTTTAACTTAGATGATATACCACTGTTGGGTGGAGAAGAACTTCCGCCGTTTGTATGCAAAATGGGGAAAAGTAACCGCAACAAGAAAAAAGCAATGGAGAATCTTAACTTGTTCTATCAAAATATAGGAACATCTTCGTCAACTGGGAGACATTTGACTCAGGAAGAAGCAGCAAAGGAAGCATTGGCAATCAGAATCAGCCAGAAGTTTGCTCTGCTAGAAGAAGTAAGGCAAATACTTGAAACAATGTGTTAGGATTTCGTTTTATGTGACGACATTACGAAATTACCATAGTTTACCATACCACCATACGTAGAGACTAGAGTAGTCAACTTAGTATACTTATGTATTAGATGGTGGTATAAATACCCCTCCATCTCTTCCATGGAGGGGTAAGACTTTTGTAATACTTCACTTTTCATTCTATTTTACACACACTAGTTTCTCCCTCTAATCTCTCTCTAAACATGGCATTCTTATGGTTTGAGTCACCAAGACCACCGGATCGACGATTCTTTTATACTTAACAAGTGGCATCAGAGCCCAAGGTTTCATTCTTGGGTCGGGTTACTTTTTATGGTCCGGTTGGTCTCGTCTTGAATCTGTCCGTGTTGCTGTCCCGTGTTCAGTTCAGTTTCTGGTCTGTTTCTTTGTTAATTTTTGTGTATTTTTTTTGTGAAAAAACCATGAAAATGGTTTGTCACATGATGTTACATGTTTCTGATTTCTGTTACTGGTTTAGATCTGTTACCGGTTTAGATCTGTTATGTCTGGTGTTTTGTATCTAATATATTTCTGGGATTCTGGTTTGAATCTAGCAGAAAAAAGAAAGAAAAGAAAACACAGATTTGTTCTTGGCAGCGGTTTGGCGCTGAATAGTACTTTTTAGGTTTTGCAAAAAGACGAAAAAGTACAAAAAAGTACTGCCAACGGTTTTTTGGCCATAGTAGTGTCTTGGCAGCGGTTTGCCCACCATTTAACCACCCAAGACCCAAACCGAGTCAACTCAGTATTTACCGAGTTGACCCGGGTCAACTCACTGAGTTTGTTGAGTCAAGGACTGGATTGAAAAGAAAATAAGACAAATTATTATAAAACCAACAAAGTACAACTGTATACCACAACCATCAAAACATACAACAACATCAATTTACAATCATCACATCCTCAATTCGACAAATCCAACACATCTAATCCCATCGTCACATTTATTTCAATATCACAAATCCAATCAAATCTAAACCTAAAACCCTTCGTCACATTCATCAATCACAACATCCATCTAATCATATACCTCCTCTAACATCAAGACTCGAAACAGAAGCAAAATCAAGATCTCAGAAATGTTCAACCTTTTAATACAAAAAACTTTAAAGATTTACAAGGTTTGAACAATACTCATCATAGATCCTTCGTTGATATACGAATTTAAAGAACGAATAAAGACAAGTTTGTCTATTTCCGTCTTTATTTCGTTTAAAAGAGACCGTCACGAAACTTTTACCTACCCAATATCCTTTAGAAAAGATCTTGAAGACATCACTTAGTGGCTCTTGGTAAGCTTTAAGTATACATATGTAGACTTGAAGGTCTTCGATTTGGTCCTTAACAACATAGAGGTCCATTAAATCTGTTTAATTGGATTTGGTTAACAGATTTCAAGACCAAAAGAAGGGTTTGTGTGTCGATGTAATGATGGATGAGGTTATGATTCGAGTGGGATCTAGAAGTGTATAGGAAATAATTGGCTTGTGGCTATGTTATCTTGATTGTGAAATGGAGATAAGGGAGGATTGAGTGGATCTGGTAATTCATTCTTGGGAAGATGGGAGTAAATATTTAGATAGGGGTGGAGGATATTATGGGATTAGGGTTATGATTGTGTGTTACAAATTAGGTATTATGAGTGATTTATATCCCTAATCCACTCACCTAATGAACCAAGTTATAGTTTTGGATTTGGGCCGGGACTTAATTGAAATCAACTGGGCCGTTTGATATGGATTTGGGCTGTATGAATTATTGCAGTCAGGTAATGCAAAGGGAGAAGGCCGAGTATTAATGTGTTTGAAATTGGACCGAGACTTGTTTTGTTATGATACTTTGAGCCCGAAAACACAAATGGTTTATTTATTGATTGGGCTTAGTGTTATCGGATTAAGCCGGGCAGTATAACATCATTATGTCGGGTCATGTCTAAGAGACCGGGTATAAAGCCATCTTGAGCTAAATTTTATTAGTTTATGTATTATGAACTAAAATTTGATTAATGGTTTTAACCGAGATTTAAAATGACAAAGTGACAATATTTTTTAAGTGACGAGACCGGGATTAAATTTATAAATAATCGTGGAAATAAATTTGAATGGCTAGATTTTGTATTATTTTTTCTAAGTGACTACGGAGTTGATCGGGTATCACTTATTTGTGATTGAAGTTGGATTTCACGAAGGCGTGTACTTATTTTATCTTGAAGTCGGGGTTGGTTGGATGCATGACTTTCTATGATAACTTGCTCGTTCTTAAGATGTAAGTTAAAGACTTGGTTTATTTAGTTTCCAGAAGTCGGGGTAAATGGTTGAAGACCTGGATATCTATCACTTAAAGGAGTTACGTTGTAGTACTCAGTGTCACACGCATAAGACGTTGTGTATAGTTTCAAGAGGTGTTGTACTTCTTATGCCTCTTAGTTGAGTGTATAGAGTACTTAGAGATTTGCTTGGTGCATAAATTCTCTACACCGTTCTTCCAACATTAGTGCAAGCTTAAGTCATAAGAACGGGGAATTCTACTTCAGTTTCAAGTTTGGTATATCGGGTTTACTCCATCAGTGGTTACTTCAAATAGCCTACAAATGGGTTGGTAAAGATAGTCAGAGAGAGTTTATGAGTAGAGATTTGATCAGCAGTTGATTCTCACGGGATAGATGTGAGCTAATTTATTCTTCTCACAAGATTTCAAGTATATGCGTGTACAATGTTTTGTTGATTCCGAGGTATCAAAACCAGCAAGGGGGAAGGAGACATACATCTGAACGCACAACGAGTACACGTGATGATTCTTATAGAATCGCACCATCGTTTCTTTCAAGTTGTTAAAAGTATGATTCATATAGAATCGCATAAGTAACCTACCATGAGCTTGTTTGATGTTGGCTTAAGCAGGATTTCCATCTTCATAGTGGATGAAATCACTCAGATGTTCTGGCAAAATCACAAGGATAATGCGTAGGACTCTTAATGTGTTAACTTGTTATTCACATTGTGTGATATAGCAAGCACGATTTGACAAGTGTCCTAATGAGATTTATGGATGATCTCTTTTGGCTCTAGACTCAATAGTGCACTTTGTTTTTAGTGATCGGAGGCTGGAGCAGACTGCCACCTTTTCAATACCAACTAACTCGGAGTGAGAAAGTTGATAGAAATACGTGTAATCTCCGTGAGAAATGAAACAAAGAGGTCTGTTGAGAGACCTTTGAGTGGCTAGGAGGGTTGTGCATAGCGTCAACTGGGGTCATAACTGTCTTCAATGTTAGACTCAACTTAGTGTTTCTGAAGATTATGTATTGACCGGTTTCTGGCTAAGTATTTTGGAGGGCTCTTTCTTTTCACCCTTTATCCTTACATTTCTTTTTCATTATTCAACCCCTTCAATTGCTTACCGAGACTTCATAACTAAACACCTTTTGGGGTTGTTCCAATGTTAGCTCCATCTCAGTGCATTATTCCGTCTCATCTTTTTCTCCTTTTGAATCATACTAAGGACTTCTACACAAACTAGTGATTTATCCCTGGTAGGATCCCTCTGGGTCTTGTTGGATCATAGGAATTGATATCCTATGCCTGACCGCCTTATAAACTCCATAATTTAAGTACATGTGGTCTTTTGGGTATTCCATCATAAATTGAAACCAAATTCATTGAAAGTTTATTCAAAGTGTTTGATATAAATATCAAAGATTTATCACTTTTGAGAGTTTTTCATCATCACTAAAATCTCCCCCTTAACATGTGCACTGTAATCGTAGTACATGCTAAGTGTTGGAGTGCATTGAGTCCATTTTATATGATCACATGTCAATACAATTTAGATTCAGTTTAATCACATTTTCTCCCCTTATCCAAAATGTTAATACCTTGATATTTTGGATATCAATTGATTAAACGTTCAGGGACAAAGTGTTACATAATCACTGTAAGGAACATTTTAATGTTCCCTCAAGTTTTGAGGGTAAATAAGACTGTGCTGAGTACAATAATTTGAAATTTTTTGAATTTACTAAGAAATTCTTGAAAATTTTATACTCCGAGCAACCTTATTTGTCACATAAGATACACTAAATTTATAACAAAATTCACAAGTTTTTATGATATCGAAATGGACTTTGACATTGAACACAAATATGACGAAGTCATATTGTTTCCTTTTTGCTGTCTGAAGTCAGTTAGTAAAAGTCTTACCGCACAAATTTCTACAAACTCCTCATCATCCTCCTTTCCTTTAGCAGGATTGTTGATGATCTGTGATCCAGCGAGCAGAGCTAATCTAACTAGAGTAAGCACACGTGGGACTACCTGATGTGATTTGAACAGATACTTCTGATCTGCGATTTCCTTGATCACATGGTACATCACCCCTTTCAAGCCGCTCTTCCACGCTGTGTGCGCCCATCAGTTCATCTGTTATTCGCTTTTAAATTCTCCCGAAAGTAAAGAGATAAACTAAAACACACCCTCCACCGCCTAACCCCCATGACCCAGCGATACGCGCCTTCGCCCCCACACAGCTACCTCCACGATACGCCCCCCCCTTCCGTTCCACCCACCGCTCGCCATCATGTGATAGTACAGTTCGTCGGAGCGCATCAACCTGTTCCTCTTGTGGTCGTCGACATAAATGAATCCTTGAGGGTCTTTGTATGGAGTGTACGGGTGCCTTTTTCTGAGATCTGGTCTTGTAGTATCAGGCTTGGTAACGTTGATCTTCTTTTGATAACTTTCAACTCCAAGTTGAAGATCCTCGACTCGCTTCTGAATAACCAGACTTCTGGTGAACATCCTTAGGGCTATTGCGAAGTCAGCAACATCATCCCCTGAAAGATTTATGAGCCGATTCTGAACCACAAGAATTAACATATCCTCGATATCATTGATCCGAAGTCGTGGAAAGTCACCTTCCTTGAATCTGTATAATACGTTATCAGCTCTTCTTACTACAATCTCTTCCAAGTACCCGTATCCATGTTTCCTCATAACCTTGACATGAGTGACTGCCAGAATACGCTTTGTAGAATATACATCTCCTCTTGATTGTATGCCTCTTGCATATGCATAGAAGGACTTACGTTGTTCTCTCCAATGTGAGATACCCCATAACGCATATCTATCATAAGCGACTTTAACAGGACTCCATATGTTTGGAACCATGTCTTCAATGCCTGGTAGATCATACTTAGCGGCCTTTGACTTGGTAGTAGACGTCGTGTATGTCATAGTCGAAACTCCTCCTTGTAGATACTTGAGATCATTGTTGATGAAGAATTCGAACGGTACTCTTTGACGATTTCCACGCGTGATCAAAGGAAGGGGTTTGGAAAGATCAAATGGATAGTCACCGCCTTCAGGATTTTCCCAATCAAGCTTTTCTGAAAGAGCCTTATAGCATTCTTCAAAGTCATATTCTAATTCAGCATAATTAGAGCGTGTGCCTTTGAGTAGTCTGAATGCTGGTCCTAGCAGGATTTCTTGAGTTAAATTCTCAATTTTTAGCCCATTCAAGATGTATCCAGAGAAGTCTATTGGAGTGCTCATCAATTCATCAAAGTCCTTCAATGATTTATCAGTAGATAGTGAAGATTAGAGTCATAAAAGCACATTTTGATGTTGGGGTCTTTACTGGAGTAGTCTTGCCAATATTCTAGTCAGGGTATAGTTGGGGTCTTGAGGTTGTGGTGTAGGTTTCTTGAACAAGTTAAGTCTAGAATGCAGTCTTATTCTTTGGTCATCTTCATTATCAACCCAGATTCCCTTCTTGATCTGTGGAAAGTCTGAAGTCTGCAACCTCGATTACACTGTTCTTTGTTTTGAACAGACTTTCTTAGATGATTTTGGTTGAGAGCTTGGTGCCTTTGGGAAAGAGCTAGCCGGTTGAATCTTTCCTTTTTCCAGCCATGTGGTTTGAGTTCTGCTATCTTTGCTTAGCTTTCTACTTCTTTAACCCTCGGTCTGATCCCAACGGAAGGGTCTTAATCTTTTCCTTGTCTTTTCGGCACGCTTCAATTAATATGAATCATAAGCAATAGAATATTCTTTGGTCCGAGAGTGGTAAGATTTTTTAAATCCATCTAGAAATCTGGTGTTCGGGTGAGCAGTCAGATATGCTCACTTATTCTCTATCTTTGTCGAGAAGAATCTTATTTAACTCAAACTCAGTAAGTGTAGAAGCAGCCTCATAAGTAGATTGTGGTTGAGAAGACACCTTTGCTAGAGTAACTTCATCATGTGATTCTTTAATCAACCTTTTGATCACAGGTGGAGCGAAGTTAGACACTTCCTTGGGTAGAATCTGAGACCGCTGATCTTTTACTTGCCGTGAGAGACTCTAAAAGGAAGTTCATGAATTCTTCTTTGGTTTCTCCTAACCTTGTGTCTTGATGTTCATCAACTAAAGTTGTCACTTGAGTGTGTAGAGGGTCCTTTTTAAGTTCAGCAACTTCTTTTTCCAATGCTGTTATTCTATCGTTGAATCGAAAGACTAATGCAAAGTCAAGAAGTGTAGATAGAGGATTTGTAGCTTTAGTTGTTGGCGGTGGTGTGGGAGTTGACACAAGAGGTGGAGGAGGCAAAGGTATGTAGATTGAGGAATGGTTTGAAGACAGAAACAAGTCTAGGAAGGAGTGTGGTAGTTTGGTATTTGGTAACCTCATGCTGAAATTGGAACGTAAATGGATGGAAAACGGTTTTATGCATTAGTATGAGGGAAAATATCTGAAAAATTTTAGGAATTTTGATGCAAGTTGGATGGATTGAGTAGTTACTAGTAGCAAGAAGAACTCAGTCCTCTCTTGTAACATGTAGAAATTGTCACATGAGCATCTTCAACAACTTGTTCTTGAGTAGTCTCCAAATTTTCATTCCTTTGTTGAGCGTCAATCATTTCAACATCTGTACCTTCACCCTTAAACAACCTCTTTAACAATCTAGAGTGGGCTCTTCCAATCTTGCGATCTACTTCGCCACTCATCAAAATTAGTCGCTAGTATCATAATTACCTTATTCATCAATTGCTAATCTCATCTTTTCAGATTCATTTTCTTGATCAACTTCCTCCTCTTCTTGATTATCATCATTAGATTCATCTTCTTGCTCTGAATCATCAGATTCTTGCTCTTCACTTTCATTCTCCTACTCATTGCTTTCATCCTTTGATTCTTGTTTATTATTGCTATCATCTTCATCATTACCCCAAGACTCTGATTCACTCTTAGTAGAGTCATCTTCTGTCACATCGAGAACCCCTAGTTTATCACAAGTTCCTTCACTTGTGACAGTAGGAGTTATCTTTTCATCACTTGGAGGTTTTTCGGTAACTGTACCAGAACCACTAGGATGTGTCTTGTAAAAGTCCCTTAAGCTCTTCTTCCTTACTTCTTTCAACTAAGCTTTTTCATCCAAAGCTACTTTAGATAACAGATCAATACCTTTTCTACGTGAAACATCCACCTTTTCCTTTCCTGTAGACTTAGTCTTCTCTGGAGTCTCTCTGATGAAAATACCTGTTGCTGGCTTAGTTGAAGACTTCTTGACTGATCACTTAACTCGTTTGCCTTTTGTGACAGGTTCTTCATCTACAGGGACTAAATCACTGTCCTTCTTAGTTGGAGAGGCTTTCTTGAATTTCTGCAATCTTGGTGTGGGTATTTAATTCATATATGGGAATGATCCAATATAAGTTATTATATGCTTTTATCTTTCCTTTATTGGCTTGGACTTGTCAAACATCTCTGGGGAAGAATAGCTCCATAGATTGAGATGATTCTTTTTTAGAGACAAAATTTTAGGTGTTATTTAAGTAGTCATCATGGAGAAGTGTGCTTTCCTAATTTTGTTTCTCCAAGGAAAGTGTCTTTTCTGGAATAAGAATGTGCCGTTGAATGATTAAACTTTGGCGGAATCGTGGGTTTGAGTAAATGTTTCTTGCTTTTTGTTAACTCTATATTTCAATCTGGTAGATGAAAGTCTTACCCAGAGTTAATTCCAACATTAGTCAACATTTTTCTAATTGAACATACCCCAAATGATTTGAGATATGGGAGAGACGAAGAGCTTAAGTCAAGACCACTAGTCTTTCCAGATAAACTCCGGTTGATAAGAGCAGCAAAAGTTCTCCAGGGTTGATGCATCTGATCGACAACAACATCATTGGGTGAATTGATCTCCCTGGTATGACCGAGTTCTCTTAAGAAAGACACGGTGTCTTCTTCAGAAGCAAGGGGATCAAATTCTCTACCCTGTACTCTTAGGAAAATCTAAAAGATATCTCTGAAGACTTCCAAAGTAAGCTTGAATCGTTTCTTCTTGTCAATCTTGAATCCTGTTAGAAGTTGTCATGTTATAGCAGGAAATATCCAGAACGGTTGCATGTACACTTCAGGGAATCCGCAGAATAGTGATGCGAAATGTAGGATAGCTTGGAGTTGAGAGCTGATAGCATCCAAAACGACTTTGAAATGTGGGTTCTTTGGTGTCAAACCACGAGGGATTCCTTCCATTGCATTTTCCAATATCAATTCTGGATATTTTTCTTTGGAAACAAGCTCAAGATCAAGCTTGGTTTGTTGAGCAGTGATGGAAGACATGATTCTGCTAAGATTTGTCACATACAGTTCATATACAAACAAATATATATAGAACAAATAGACAATTTAGACCATGGTGCACGATTATTAATGCATGACAAGATTTACAACAGGCGATAGGCAAACAATTACTCAGCAACAAATTGATACACATGCACACAATGCAAAGAACCAATACACATGCATTCAGGAGGCCAACATACAACATATACCAACATTTAATACTATTGGCTAACTATTGAAATCAAGGCAATTACTAGAGATATCTAAGGAAAAAATACGCCTAAGTTAATCACTAAGTGACAAGATAGGGATAAATTATACTTAAATAAGGTTATTGGATTACATTACCAAGATAACAAGATAAGATCTACAAGAAAAAATCAAGTATAGTTTGCATGTGTTAACTAAGCATGTATAATTCGCCTGTGTAACTAAGCATGTATAATTCGCTTGTGTTAACTGAGCAGGTATAATTTGCCTGTGTAACTAAGCATGTATATAGTTCGCCTGTTATACTTATGCATGTATAGTTTGCTTGCGTATCTAATGAATGTATAGTTCGCCTATACAGAAAAGGTATAGTTCGCCTGTGCAAATACAAAACGTATAGTTTGCCTTTGTTAATCACCTACGTACTGTTCGCCTGAATAAAAGTCTATGTATTGTTCGCCTGTGTAAATATCTATATGTATAATTCGCCTATGCAAACTTTTTCATAAACATTTAACACCCTTTCAAGCCACAATAACCATTTAAACACGAACATAGAGAATCAATATATCATTCTAACATCATTTTAATATGAATTAACCACATAAATCTTGATTCTTGATATGTTCGACCCGAATGAATACAAGAAATCCAAAAGATTCAAGATTTCACATAAGTATGTTAAATAAACACTCAAATGCACTCACACAGTCATTATAACAATTCTAAATCCAAACCCATGAATATTTTCAAGTTCTTGCCCATTTTCAATCATTTTCGACATCAAGAATCAATCAAAACCCATAAAGAATTAAAGTCTAATAAATGCTCCTGCATTAACTCCTCAAAACCGCCGAACTTCTTTGAAAGTTTGCCGCACTTCCAGTAAAAGTCATTAAATGTAATCGCATTAACTCCTAAAGTTCGCCGCACTTTTTCCTAAGTGCGCCGCACTTTGCACCCAATCTTGCCTATAAATAAAGGACGAATTTGCATCCTCAAATCATCCCATTCTCTTCATTCTCTCTTCATCAATCATCTCTCACACACACATATTTCCCTCCTTTCATCAAAAACACCAACAAACACCTTCTAAGTTGAAGAGAAAGATCTAACAATTAAGAACGAAGACGGTTTCCTACTTAGTTATTGAAATAATGGAAGTTTGTATAAAATCTACTTTTGTTATAAACTCCTTAGCCATGAGAGGCTAAATATCTTCATTGATCTCGGTGAAAGTTACGAATATTTAAATAAGTGTTTGGTATGATTTTGATCGTTTTAATCTTAAGCTTATGTTGCAAACCTGTTATATCTTATCTTATCCATTTTTGCTTATCAACTTAGATTATATAATCATATCGGTATAGGTCGAAAGACCCGTTATGATATATGTGGTTTTAAAGATTTGTCTATGGTCTTTAACGTTTGTGCTGAGAAATCCACTTTTGTAAATTAATAAACAAAATAAGCTTTGATATAATAATAACTGGATTACATTTGAGTTGAACACATACTGGTTAGTTAACTAAATTATAAGTCTTAAGTTAATCAAGTTAATTCGTTATTAAAAACACATTTTCTGATGAGATGAGAAATTCATTTTATAAATTTAAAGTCCCATCTTCAAGGTCAAATCAATTTCACCAACACTTATATATTATTCTTAACTACCTGATAAAGCTGCTTAATTACACATATCTTTTACCTTAAAAAACGAGCTTAAATGACCAAAAACAGACAAAAACTGCCAAATATATGTTTGTTTTGCATTTGTATTGTGCAGGAAGTGGATATCATCAAAAAGACAGAAAACCAAGCCAAAATGACAAAACTGAGCATGGAATGGAAAGCTGTGGCAAAATCAAGGCCAAAGTCCAAAAATGCCAAAGGTGTCAAAAAAGGAGTCAATATCTGAATGGATATCAGCAAAGTCAAACGGAGGACGGTACCTGAAGTATACTATTGAATGCAATCTTAAACCCATCTGATGGGTCCGGGGGGGAAAGCCCATAGTATATTTATGAAGACTGATGTGAAGACCAAATGGGCCTCAATCCAATTTACAAGAGCCCATTTGTGTGCAATTGAACAAAGAATGGTGAAGACCTTGAAGGACAAATTCCTAGCCCAGTTTACAGCAATCTCAGCCATTGTACACACAAAAACCCACTTCAAACATTTATTGGGCTTAAAAAAGCCCAAATAACAAAACACACACCTTATTGGGGCCCAAACACAAAAACCCAGGTGTGCCCAATACAAGCCAAAAACACAAAACCCAAGCCCAATTGCCTTTTACAAAACAAGAGGGACTTGTTGTGTTTATTTTGATAACCTTATTTTATAAAGGAAAATGGCTAAATAAAGAGTAAGGGCCAAAACTGCCAAATTTCAAAAAGTATTTTATAAAGAAAAAAGTGCTTAAAAGGAGAACAAACAAGACTGAAACTGCCAAATGACAATTCCTTTATTATTCTTAAACACAAGGGGCAGTTTTGCAAATGTCATAAATCTTTTTAATTCTTTTTTTCATAAACAGGAGGGACCATTTGTGTACAACTCCAATTCTTTTATTAAACTAAAACCCGGGAACAAATTGAATAGAAAAAAGAGAGAATGAAGAGGGACTAGAACTTAGCCTCTTCCCCTAATTCTCTTTAAAAACACTGCAACCATTAAAACAGTACCCTCCCCTTTTCCCGCCAAACCCAAACGCCCCTTTTCCCACAGTTTAGCCCCAAACCTCCTCTCAATTACCCTACCACAGCTCACCCTCACCTTTCCCCCACTCAACCCTCCCCTATAATCCCCTTTCCCTGCCAAAATCACTCACCCCGATAACCCTTTTACAATGGTGAGATTGAAGACAAGAACTAACCCAAGGGCTAGGACTGGATGAGGGCCTTTCTACACCTCACATGTAGCACAGCCCAAAAGCCCAAGATTGCTAAAAGAGATGCCTATAATAGGAAAAGAGAGAGACCCAAGCCGGCTTAAACACACCACTTTTTTTATGTTTTAGTGTAATTTTAATTTTAAAAATCTTTTATGAAGCATTAGTTGTAATTCAGTTTTATTCAAGAGTGTTTGTTGTAATACTTCTGTTTTTAATATAAAAAGTTGAGAGTTCTTTAATTTCCCATTTTCAAAAAATTTTAAGTTGAATGGTGATATCTTGTTTAAATCTGTTTTTAAAATGTTTGAAAGATGTGTTTTTAAAAGGGATTATAACAAAAATTTCTATTTCCCATTTCCCAGGATTTTAACTTCATTTATAACAGGCTTAAATAGTTCGAATTTATCATTAAGGGGAGTGTTGGCATAGACCTTTAATATTGGAGTCAAAATGGAGTTGGTTATGGGGGTCAAGTGCACTAGCACTTTGGATGAGTGTTTGTTGGCTCTTTAAGTCACTTTTATCACTAATGCAAGTTTTTGAAAAATCAATTTTTAAGAGTTCTTTTGGTTTTCTTGTCTCAAAACGTTGGTTTAAGCAAAACGACTTGAGCTTAAGTGCTCAAGCTGCATAAGCAGCTTAAGCACACTTTTGTTGTGCTCTTTGTTGTGTTTCTAGCCAAATAAAACCCACCTTGTTCTGTCCCTTTGGTTTGACCAAGTTTAAGTCAAAATTTGGCTTTGCAATTTTTTTAGAACCCTCAAGTTTAAGACACAATATCAGCAGCCTATATTGTTTCCTAAGCTCTCAAATTTTGGAAATAAGCTTAAATTCTGCCTCCCTTTGTTTATCTGTTTTGAGGTTTTGCTTTGGCTAAATAAAGCTTTTATAAGCTTATTGCTTAAGCTCAAAAAGTACCCTTGTCCACTGTTTGCATGCTTCCCCTGGTTGTGGAGCACATCATTTCAGCCAACTTTTTTCTAGCTTATTTGATTATAAGCCTTAGGATCTTTTTGCTTTCTTTGAAGCTTATAAGGTAGTTCTTTAATTCCCCACATTCTTGTAGCTTACTTCCTTTAGGTTAGCTATAAAATTTAGGGCTTAAAGTCCACTTTTTTCTGTTTTCCTTTTAAAACTGTTAGATTTAGCTTATTTTCTCCCCAGCTTATTTTAGGGCTTATTCTAGTTTACCTTAGCTTATTTAGGACTTCCTTAGGATTAAGTAGCTTATTCCATTAGGTTATGCTTATCTTGAAGCCTGAAGCCCCAAAAATAATGCTCTGAAAAATAATCCATAAGGCTTTTGAGCTATTAGCCCAAATAGATCTCACTTCTGGCTTATTCTTTGAGATTCAGCTTATGTGCTTTATTATGAAAAATTGTTCCCCAATAAGCCCCTTCTTGTAACTTTGCTTTTTTTAAGTTTTGGCTAATAAAGCACTTGGACCCAATTTGGTAATTCGGGGGTCCTTTTCAGGGTCCAAAGTTGTATTTTTTTAGATTTCCTGTTACATTGTTTAGTCCCTTTGGTTAGTTAGCCACTGTTACACCGGTTTGTACTTGCTCTTTCTCACTGTTTGTCCCTTAGTTAAAGCAGTTTAGTTTTAGGGTTTATAATTAATTTAAATTAGGTTTAAATTTTTAATAAGTTTAATGACTTTTTATTTATCCAGTAAAATTGGGCATCATTTTTTTATTTTTTAGAATTGTTAATTTTTTCTTTATTTAAATTCATTTTTTAAGATTTTTATAACTTTTTTTTTTGTCTGTTTCTATTTTCTTAGTTTTAATAGTTTTTAATCTTTAAAAATTTATTTAGAAAATCCAATAAATTAATAAAAAATATTTTTCTTTTTTTTGCAATATTTTCTTTTGTCATTTAGTGTCTTTGGAAAAATTTAAAATCAGTTGTAGGCTTTAATTTTCTTAAATTTCAGTTTTCCGAACATTTTACGGGTGCGTTTTACCGTTTCTTTTGTTTTTATTCAATCGACCGACCGTTTTAGTTCTAGTTTTTCTTTATTTTTCAGTTTAGTTAATTAGATATTTTTTGTTTTGATTTTTAAATTTAATTAGCATTTATTTTTCTTAATTTTTAATATTTAGGTTTCCGATACCTTATTCGGTTCCCCGTAATTTAATTTAGATTTAATTTAGGATTTCCTTTTACCTTTAATTTTGCTTCCGATGAGTTTTTTAAGATCCCCATTATTTCATTGCTTGGTTTTCCGTAGATTAAAATTAGTTTTTATTTAATTAATTTTGTTTGTAATATATATCAGTGTTCATTCATATATTCTCCATCCGTCAAATTCTCATCAAACCAGGATAATTTCAATTGCAGCCTCGTTGGGGAAATACGACACGGGGAGGAATGGGAATATCTCTTCCGGGAAATCTTTTTATCATTGATTTGTTTTTTATATATTTTATCTTTTCGTAGCTTTTTGACCTTATTCCCTTGGTTAAGGGCATTTTGGTTGAGATTTTCATTTGAGGTTATTTATTACGTACTATTTTGCGATATCAATTTTTGCGCCGCTGCCGGGGAGGCATTTGCTCGATTTGTATCGACTCTTTGATCTGAACTTGTCTTAGTATTAAATATATATTAAAAAACACAAAAAAATAATTTTTCTTTTCTTTTTTTTAATAATGATCTATTTAAAAAATTAAAAAACTCAAAAAAAAAACAATCATAATAAAAAAAAATAAAAAAAAATTGTCCATATAAAAATTTTTAAAAATTATAATTGTAAAAATTTCCAAAAATAATATTCTCTACTGAGGTATTATCATAATAAGTTCCGCGTGAACTATTGAGTTCCCAACTCGAACAAAAGGATTTTAAAACTTGCCTTCTGTGTCACTTACGTTATACGGCTTCACCTCATTCTGTTTGACAAACTATAAAGTGGGTTATAAGGAGGGTTGTTCTAGGGGAACTACGACCCGAAGAAAGGAGAAGGGAAATAAGCTTCGCGCTATTCTACTCCTCCCCTCACTTGTGCGTTTTTCATTATTGAGTGCTACCGTGAACGTAAGATGATTATCAGGTTTAAGTTGTCTTTGCTGATTTTGTCCAATTGTGAATATGTTGTTAATAATTCGAAAAAAAAACCAAAAAATAATCTTCTTTTTCTTCGTATCAGTTAATTCTTTCCTTTATCCCTCTATCTATTTTAATTTTATGACATCATGCGATTTGTCGCCTTTATAAAGCGATTATAAAGCTATGTTCGGCCTTGTGGGATATTTTGCACACTTAGCCTTTTGTTGTTCAAAAAGAGTAGCTCAAAAACAAGATTCTTGTTCCAACTGCCCGAAGCGTCTCAAAACACATTAAGATTGAAAGAAGTTTGTTTCGATTGTGGAGACCTTGTTGCATGGTTCTAATTGTCTTGAATGTGACATGACACGGAAAGATGATTGGAGGAAAGCTTTCAAAAATGTTTCAAAATACTTCCAAGTCATCCAATGTACAATTCCAAACGTTGTTAATGCCTCCTCGAGAGCCATTCGTTGTTCAAAACAGGACCGCCATTAGTGTCAATTCCTCACAAAATATCTCCACTTTCGGACCAAAAGTGTTGTTACGAGTGTGGTGATTCGTTAGATGGCATCTTTTGTCAACAATGCACTTGTAAGTCTTGTGGGAAAGGTGCTCATGTTGGTTATAATTGTCCATCGAAAACTCTGATTATCTCTAATCCGGAGCCAACCAAACAAACCATTAATGAGATCCCACAAGCTCGGAAAAGTGTGCAAATACCAAAATTTTTTGGTCAATGCCAAAAATGTGGTTTAAATGAATATGACGGAGTTTGTTTTTATTGTAAGATTCGGAGTGAAACACCAAATGTTTTAACTCCATACTCATCTAATAACACTCCCGATTATTCAAACCATTCCTCACAAACCCCCGACTCATTCTTATGAGAGTTTTGAAAACATGCTTTATTATGGTTACGATTGTCACCCAAGTTCCGTTTTTATCCGAATCAGGAGGGAACCGTGTTACAATCAAGACTTTAAGTTCTCACAAAATTTCTCAAAGTTTTCAACAACAATTTATCTTTGTTGTGACTAATTGGGCGGTCCTCATGAGACTTTTCTAGTGTCTACCAATGAATGTATGAAAGACTATTCTATCATGAGCAAATCCGTGCTATGATTCTATTTCTTTCGGTTTTGACCAAACTTCAAACCCGCAAATTTTCCGTTCAATCCTCAACCTCCTCAAACCAATGAGCATGGAGGACATTGCTTCTGCAAGGGCCCCAAGAGGACCTAATGAAACGATTGAAGGCTTTCTCAAAATGTTTTAATCGTATCTCTTTTGGGGAAAAACGCCTTTTTCAATTCTCAAAATGAGCAATTCAAATCTAGATGTGAGCATCTAAATACTCAAATGACAACCTTGCATGATTTGATTGCTCAAGCTATGCAAAAGAAAGAAGAAGAGAAGCGAATTGCAGAAGAGCAAGCGCCTAAAGAGCGCTATTGGAAGATTCCCATTTGTGATGATGATGATGACAATGACTATACCATTGCAATCACACCCGTTTTATCAACCGAGGAGCCCGTAAACTCTCTAATTATGGAGAATGAGCATCTTGACACAATTTCGGCAACGGAATCGGACGAATTCATAAAGTCTAGTGTTGAAATCCTTGTCCCAATCCCAAGTGAGTCCAAAGGTGTTCCCAAAGTGTGTGATGTGCCTTTTCATGACAATTCTCCGCCTCTTGACATTTCAAAAGATCAATCTGAGGATTTCTCTGATTCTAACGTTGATTCTACTTCGACTGATGAAGATTCCTTCTCTAGTAACGATGTCGAGTATGTTGAGGCATCACCTCCCAATTCTGAGCCAGTTAGCTCGAAGGTGATGGAGATTGTTATTCCAGAAGTTGGAAGGATTGAGGATGACATTCTTTTAATCAAAGACGATACCCTTCGTGAAAAATTGTTGAATGTCAATCGTCTTGTTGCTAAAATCAAAGCATTAAAAGATAATCCCGTTCCATCTTCCGTTGTTGTGACCAAGTCTACCTCCACATTTCCTAACCTTTTCTTGGAGGAGACTAACACCTTTGATAATTCTTTGCCCGAATCGGAAACTTTCTGCTTTAATTTGGAAGAGCCTAGTAGTGGCAGTCCCACTACTCCTTCAGATTTATCTCTTCCAGATTATCTTTTAAACGAGATCACATTGAAGAGTCTAGTAGTGGCAGTACCACTATTATTGATTCTACTTTTTCTTAATTATGAATTAGTTAATCTTTGATCTTTTGATCACTTCATATCATCTTCAATAGGAGTGATTTTCTATGAGGAGTTCGCCGATGAATCGTCTCAAATATATCTAACCAAGTATGATTGTTTCTTTAGGATGAGCCGAATGGGCATTTTCACAATGGATGTGGTGGAAAATATTTTACAAAAAGAGAACCAAGATTTCATGTGCTTATGTTTTGCCCACACTTGTGTTAGATTTCATACTTCTCGTGAATCTTTCGCTTATGTGGTATGGATATTTCTCCATTTTTTTCCATTCCGTTATTCCTCTGTTTTCTCTCTGTGGGGATGAAGGGACACCATATTTGATCCCTGGCATTTTCAACAAATATTCATTCTTATACGCGGATGTATTCAATCGAGTGGATAATTCATAAAAAATAAATTTCTATACTTATGTAGTCACTTGAAATGAAAGTCCGATGATGATCGTTTATTTCTCACTTGTTTCCTCAAGGATCTAATAAATCCTTGTGATGGGTCAAGCATCGCGACCCTAAACAAGCGCTTCGTGGGAGGCACCCCATGCTTATCCGTAGTTGTGATATAAATAAGTGTTGTTGTTGTGTAAGATAGCTTGTCTTTTCCAATACTTCCGAGTGTTTGGATCTCTGTGCTATCCTACCAATGACTATGATGATGTTGGTAAACTCAAGGCGAAAGCAGATATAGGTATCTTTGTTGGCTATGCACCCACCAAGAAGGCGTACCGAATCTACAACAAACGAACGCGTAAGATTCAGGAAACCGTTCATGTTGCCTTCGATGAACTTACCGAAGGATTGACGTCTGTTCAAACCAGTTCAGGCCTCGCTCCTCAACAAATGACTTCTGTGCAAAACAGTACAGAACTCGAACTTACTGCTTTACAGTCAGGACGCAGCCGTTCTGCACTTGTAAAAGACCCAGAACCACCTAGTGTCCCTCCTACAAAGAAACAGGTAGACGATTTGTTTCAATGGTTTGATGATGATGAGGTTGTTCCGATACCTCCGGTTGTTCCGATAACTCCGGTTAATGTTCCTGCTGCCCCGGCACCCGAGAATGCCAATGGTTCACCTTCCACAACAGTTATCTCAGAAGGCGCTCCTGCAGTTACTGAAAACCTCTTGCCTCATCAAATACCTCTACCAGACACTAGTGATTCTGATGGTGAAACACTGTTCGATCATGTTGACATACATGTTGTTTTTTGACACCCATAATAGCTCCTGAAACCGATTCAAAGCAATCTCATTCCAACTCTGTCAACTATCGATGTTACTCCAACAACCATTACCTCATGTCATAAATGGACGCAAGCACATCCGATTGAAAACATTAATTGGGGGATAAAAGACCGAACCGTCTCTGATACCATGAAACAACTAGAAACCGTCGCAATGTGGTGTTTCTTCAATGAATTCTTAACTCATGTGAAACCAAGACTTACAAGCAAGCCTTACGAGCACCGAGCTGGATTGAGCTATGCAGGAAGAAATCATGATTTGAACGTCTCGATGTATGGATACTTGTACCATGTCCAGATAATATTCTTATCATCCCGCTCAAATGGATTTTCAAGATTAAGTTGGATGAATATGGAGACGTGTTGAAGAACAAAGCTCGGTTAGTGGCGAAAGGTTATCGTCAGGAAGCTGGTATTGACTTTGAAGAACATTGCCTCCGGTTGCTAGACTTGAAGCATCAGAACTCTCATTCTCACGCTGCAAGTATGAACATGTTCTCCTCCCAGATGGACAAAACCGCCGTTCCCAATGGCAAACTGAATGAAGTTGTCTATGTCATCAACCCAAGGATTTGTTGATCCAGCAGCATCCATCGCATGTGTACCGCCTCAAAAAGCTCTCTATGACTCAAACACGCTCGCACGGCGTGGTATGACAAGCTCTATCAGCGTTTCTCATCAAGTCAGGATTTACAAAAGGCGTGGTCGATCCTACACTCTTCACGAGAAAAGCAGGCAAACATCTTCTACTGGTACAAATATATGTAGATGATATTATCTTTGCCTCTACTAACCCCAAAGCCTGCAAATTATTTGCTTTTGAAATGAACTCAACTTTCAAGATGTCGATGATGGGACAAATGTCATTCTTTTTAGGATTACAAGTTTCTCAAAATCCCAGAGGCATCTTTATCAACCAATCCAAATATGCTCAGGAAATCTTGAAAAAGTTTGGTTTTGACTCCTGCACACCCATTGACACTCCAATGGCGGAGCGTCCCAACCTTGATGAAGATAAGGGAGGAAAGCTAATTGATCCTACACGATTTCGTGGTATGGTTGGCTCCCTTATGTATCTTAGTGCATCTAGACCTGACATAGTATTTGCTGTATGTATGTGTGCACGTTACCAGGCTAAGCCTACTGAAATGCACCTTACTGCTATAAAGCGGATCTTTCGATACCTTAAAGGATACTGAAGAATCAGCAGTCAAACCGGAGCCGGAACTGAAGAATACTATTGAATGCAATCTTAACCCATCTGATGGGCGGAAAGCCCAATAGTATATCTATGAAGACTGTGAAGACCCATATGGCCCTCAATCAATTACAACAGCCCATTTGTGGTGCATTTGACAAAGACTGTGAAGCCCAATCCTACCCAGTTACAGTCATACAGCATTGTACACACAAAACCACTCCATAACCTTATTGGCTTGAAAAAGCCCAATCACAAACTGTACCATATTTGGGCCCAAAGCCAAACCCAGTGGGCCCAATACCAGACCCAATGGCCCAACACAAAACCCAAGCCCAACACAACCCAAAATCCATTTTATAATATACTTTAGGGGCTAAATTGCCAAGTTTGAAAGTTGTTTTATAAAGAAAATAGAAAAATAATACACAAGGCTGTTTTATGGCAACATTTTCAAACTCCTTTTATTCTTTTAAGTTATAAAATGCAGGGCCAGCTTTTTGTAATTATCCAAACACTTTAATTCTTTTTTTTATAAAAAACGCAAGGGCCAAATGTGTTATTTTCTAAACCTATTTATAACTAAGTTTCGGCTTAAAAGAAATGACAAGAGAAAGAAAGTGCAAGGGTCAAATGTGCATCTTTTCCATAGATCCCTTTTAAACCGCTAACCATAACAGTACCTCAACCCACTTTCCCGCCAACCCTAAACCGCCCTTTCCCACGGTTTCTAGCCACAAACCACTATCCCAAAGTACTTCCCAGCTCACCCATACCCTTTCCCAACAAACCATTGCCCCTATAACCCTCTCCCTTGGTATTTCACACAACCCGAAGTCAACATCCATGGCTGAGATCATGAGAAGTGATATGGAGGGCTAGGATTGCCTTGGAAGCCTTGTACTCTCACAGCTAGCACAACCCAAGAGCTAGAAATGTTTGAAGACTTGTATAAAAAGAAGAAAACCAAGCCGAACTGTCACACACCACTTTTTTTTATGTTTTAGTGTAATTTTAATTTTAAAAATCTTTTATGAAGCATTAGTTGTAATTCAGCTTTATTTAAAAGTGTTTGTTGTAATACTTCTGTTTTTAATATAAAAAGTTGAGAGTTCTTTAATTTCCCATTTTCAAAATTTAAAGTTGAATGCTATTTGTTTAAATCTGTTTAAACTGTTTGAAGATGTGTTAAAAGTTATTAAACAACAATTCTATATCCATTTCCCTGGATATTACTTCATTAAAACAGGCTAAAAGTTCGAATTTATCACTTAAGGGAGTGATTGTTTATCCTCAAAATGGTCGAGAATAGAACCTTTGTCATGGGTTCAAAGGCACTCACCATTCTGCTGAGTGTGGTAGGCCAATTTAACCAATTTAGTAACAAATTTTAGTTAAAAAATCATTATTTATGAGCCTTTTGCATTCTGTCCAAAGTTGATAAGCCAAAGGTAGCTAACCCCCTCAAGCTGCTTAAGCAGCTTAAGAACACAAACTTGTGCTCATTTTATTTATAACTAGCCCAAAGAAACACCCTTGCTCTGTCAAATCTCCAATTGGCCAAATACCAAGTCAACTGCATGTATACATTTTACTTAAAAACAGCCAATTTAAACATCTAATATCAGCAGGCAAACATCACTTTTAAAAATCCAAAATTTGGAATTAAGCTCTATTATGGGCCCTTTTATTCTGTCTTTGGTTGGTTTTGGCTAAAAAGCTTTTAATAACTTATTTCATAACCCAAAATAAGCCTAACTCACAGCACTTGCCTCCCCTGGTGCTGAGCACCAGGGTTTAGCCCCCTTTTTAGCTTATTTAAACATTAAGAAGTAGGTTCTTATTGCTTATTAATTTAGCTCATAGGTAGTTGTCTTAGGATTAGCAGCTTATTTTAGTTATTAAGCTTATTTAGTTAGCTTATTATAAGCTTAAAGTAACTTTTTCTGCTTTAAGGAAATAAAGTAATATAGCTTAAATTGTTTTATTCATCTATTTTAGGAGGCTAATCTAGGTTCCCTTAGTTATTTAGGACTCCCTTAGGATTAAGTAGCTTATTCATTAGTTTAAGCTTATCTTGAAGCCTTAAGCCCCAAAAAAAAACTCTGAGAAAATAAGCCATAAGGCTTTGAGCTACTGTCACCCAAATAGCTCCTTTTCTGGCTTATTGAGTTCGAATCAGCACAAGGCGTAGTATGAAAAAAGAACGTCCCTAGACCCCACACAACATTTGTTTTTATAAGTTTTTGATAATAGCACTTTGCACCCTTTCTTGTAATCGGGTCACCTCAGGGGCCCATTTGTGTAATTCCTCTTTAAAGTTTACAAGTGGTAGTCCCTGTGTTAGTTAGCCTTACCCCGTTAGTCCTTGTTCCTTTACACTGTTATCCTTTGGGAGTTTTGTAACCACAGTAGTTTTATTTAATTAATTAATTAAATTTAGGTTCAAATATTAATTAGTTTTAATTACTTTTTATTAAACATAAAATTTTGGGCATTTTTTATATTTTTTAGAATTATAAATTTTTTTCTTATATAATTTTTATTTTTTTAGAATTTTATACTTTTATTATTTGTCTTTTTCTATTATACTTAGTTTTAATTAGTTTAATACTCTTTATAAATTCAATAAAATCCAAAAATTAATAAAAAAATATTTTTCTTTTATTATAAAATATTCCTTTTGTCATTAGTGTCTAGGAAATATAAAATTTAGTTAGCTTAATATGTCTCTGAAATTATCAGTTTTAGACCCTTTTTACCGGTGCGATTTTTACCGTTTCTTTTCGTTTTACATTCAAACGACCTCCGTTTAGTTCTAGATTTTCTTATTTTTCAAACTAACTTAACTAGTATTTAATTTTGATTTTTAATTTAATTATCATTTTATTTTCTTAATTTTTAGTATTTAATTTCCCGATACCTTATTCTGCTCCCCGTAATTAATTTAATTTTAATTTTAGGATTTCCTTACAACTAATTTTGTTTCCCGTAGTTTTTAAGATCCCTATCTCCTATATTTGCTTCCCGTAGATTAAATTAGATTTTATTTAATTAATTTTAGTTGTAATTATATCAGTGTTTCCATCATATATTCTTCTCATCAATTTTTCTCATCAAACCAGAAAACTTCAATTGCACTCGTTGGGACAAAAAAAAAAAATACACCCGGGAATATCCACTTCCGGAATCATTTTTATTATTGAAAAATTTTTTCCTTAAAAATCCCTATGTTATCTTCCTCCTTTGTGGAATTTGACCATTTGCCTGGTCAAGGGGCATTCGGTCCAGGATCTGTAATAGGAGTTGCAATATAAGTGGTACTAATCCCAATCAATACCCTTCTTTTATTGTTCCCAACCGTATAAAGCTCTGGCCACATTCTGCCACTAATATTATTGTCTTTGAATGGCGGTTGCCCTGACCACGTTATCCCTTGGTTACTTCCATCCCCTCTTATTTCTCAACACTCCTTGTAAAACATAACCCTGAACCTTCTATGTCTAACAATTGGTTAGCAATGCGTATGCATCTTGAGTCAAGCCGGATTCGCATCAATCACATTCCCATGAATGTTGGTCCGTAAACACTCCAATAACCCTTTCCACTCTGTCTCTCATCAGGACCATTCAATACACAAGAAAATCAACTCCTGAAACCTTTGAGTGTAAGCAGTCAAGTCGTTTCCTTTCACGGTCAGATTCTACAATTCAGTCTCTATCTTCTGGATTTCATTCCTTGGACAGTACACTTCTGTCATCAACTTCATCAGTTCAACCCAATTCATGAGATATGCAGCCTCAACACCAATTGTTCTCTTATGAGAGTTCCACCAAGTCAAAGCACTGTTCTTGTAACGCCCCGACCTAAAAGGGTAGAAGTATTACAAATATGGTGTGACATCAAAGGCATACATAATTATAACACAAGCATAAACAGCGGAAGTCTCAAATAAATAACCAAAGGAAAATAAGTCAACATGACTTAAGGTACATAAGTTCTTAAAGGACAGACATATCCAAACGAAATAACCGAAATAACGAATGTCTCGAAAAGTAACAAATCATATATCAAAACTAAGATGCTAGGGTAAGTCCCACACCTCACACTCATATCCCTAAAGCCAACCCCAGCTCCTAGCTTAGATACCTGCCGCAGGAAAAGAATATGTGGCTGAGCTTTACAAAGCCCAGTGAACAGATATATATATAATCGAACGCAAAAGATAACGGAAAATCAAAGGATACGATATAAGGTGCAAAAGGGTATCACAAGACATGATCAAAGGAATACAAATATAAGGTAAGACAAATCAGAAGTCAATTCATAGTGTAAGGTAAGATGAATCAGAAAGTCAAATCAAGTCCAATTACCAAGCTAAAAAAAAAACACAATCATATCATAGTAACCATGGAGTCGCAACCTCCAAAATTGAGTGAAAGACGTTGAATGCACACAAGCATCAGTCACCAAAAAAAAATTATACATATATCATAATGTCAAAATCAATCTATAAATAAATGAATACAAACAAAATCTAGGATGCATCCATACGCCCCATAAACAAATAATAATCCTCATAATGCGCATATAATATCAAATGGGGGACGTGTGAGAAAATTAACCACCCACACATAAGTCATGCCAAAGTTGCATCAATGACAGACCATGTTACCTTCATGGCTAGGAAACAAATAGTGGACTCGGTCTCAACTGAAGGGTTCAAAGCAAAGTCATATCAAAGTTCATTTCAAAGGGATCATAGCAAAGGTTCAATGTCAAAGGTTCAAATATCAAAGGTGGCATAGCGGGGTTCAAAAAGAACATAATAACAGATCATATATGAGAACCAGATAAAAGGCTCAGAGCAAATGTACAAAATCACAAAAAAAAAAAATAAGTAAGCAAAGATAGAAGGAGGAATAATGCTGAGAAACCTTAACGATAAGGTTAGAAAACTCTGTACCTTATTCCGAAGCAAAGCAATAACAAGGGGATCATAGCAAAGTTCAAATATCAAAGGTTCAAATATCAAATGTTCAAATATCAAAGGTAGCATAGCAGGGTTCAAATGGAACAAGGCAACAGATCATATAAGAAAGCCAAGATAAAAGGCTCCGAGCAAATGTAGCAAATCAAATGAGAAATCAAAGATAGAGAAAAAAATATGTCATGAGAAACCTTAACGATAAGGTCAGAATATCTGTACCTTATTCCGAAGCAAAGCAAAATCAAAGGGAAACACCACAGGAATATCAAAATCACTCCCTCTTGACCGAACCTAAAGAAATGATGAATTCGAATTACAAACCATTCATTTAAGTTATACTTTCTATTTTTAGTAACTTTCCATTTTTAGTAACTTTCCATTTTTAGTAACTTTCCATTTTTAGTAACTTTCCATTTTTAGTAACTTTCCATTTTTAGGGTTTAATATGCAAAATCAACAATTTTCAAGGTTAAAAGGGTAAATATCAAAGTTTCACATTTTATTCAGATTATACCTTCCATTTTCTGTATTTACAAGTCAAACCCTTAATTTTACATAATTTACATATTTAGCCCTTTTGGTTTATTAATTAATTAAACATTATCTTTAATTATCCATAATTACAAAACAAGCCCTTATAGATTCAAATATGAAAAAATCATACTTTATACATTAAATACTAACCAAACCTTATACTTTTCAGAATTTACAATTTTAGTCCCTCTATTTTAATTAATTACTTTCTAATTACTTATTATATGTAATTAACCATTTTAATCCAAAATAATATCAATATGACATTTTATACCCCCCAACTTATTTTATACAGAATATAATAAATATAATAACATGTCTAAAACAGACCCCATAGTTTCAGAAATTACAATTCAAGTCCTTATACTTTTAATATCATTTCGGCTAAGTAATAAAATCCACAAAACCCTAATTTAATTTTCCCCAATCACAAACACAATTATTATTCAATCATTGGCATTAAATGTACCTGGAAAAAATAGCAAAACCCTAACCCTAATTCATTTAAACATTTTTCTTCCCCTTTTTTCCTTTTATTCGAAATTGGTTCTTTCCTTTTTCCCTTTATTCAAATTCGGCAAACATAAATAAATCCCAAATAATTATTCGAATCTCCCCTAAATTTTTCCAACAATTTATCTGAGTTACATATGATATATAAAACCTTAGAAAAATATAAAATCAAGTGTACAAATATTTTTGAGCCGATTTCATAATTATTCCAAAATTAGGGTTTCTAACTTGTTTTAATTAATTCGATCAATATAACATGCATGAATATTTTTCCTATGTATATTATGCATTAGAATGATGAAAAATGAGATACAAAAATACCCTTGATGATCCTTGATGATTTAATGAATTTATAGCACCCGGTTGTGTTTTTCGAACCCAAAACAAATACCACAATCGAACCAAGCAATCCACGATCTTCCCACTATTTTTCCCACCTTCCTTGATCTCCAAAACACCTTAGAAAAATGATCCTTGCCCTTGAAAAATTTTGTGCCGCCTCTTTTATTTCTTTTAGGGTTTCGGCTTATTTTTGTTTTAGGATTTAACAAAATAAAAGGCATAAAAGAATTATACTAGGTATTTGGCCGAAAATATGGGCTTTCAAAATAATTAAATCTGATTTTTAACTTGCCAATATTTATTTTGTAATTATCCATATTTATTTTATATTAATTGTAAAGTATAATTAAATAAATATAAATATTTTCGGCTAAAGTATATATGCATAATATTAATTACTTTTCTTATATAATATAAGGTATTTTAATCTTACATAAATTTCATAATTGTCATATGTTGTATTTTTATAATTTCTAGAATTAAAATGAAATTTATGCATGATTTTATGAAATTTTCTTGCATTAGGGGTATTTTGGTAATTTTACACTTGTTGAGATTTTTAGGTTTTACAGTTGATTTCTCGTTTCGAAGACATTCTCTAAAGTTTGTGCCAAGATTCGGTTCCAAAGGATAAGGGTTTTTCCTAGTGTTATAAAAATCATCAGGGAGTTGATATCCAAAACAAGGGTTTTAGATCATTGTTCTTCATCAGTCATTCTTCTAAGGTTATCTAAATACCTTTATACTTATCATTTCATGATTTAGTTTTACCATGTCTTTATAGCTAAATCACCATGTTAGAACCTTTGAATGATGTTATATAGAGGTATTTGACCTATGGTTATGAAATTATACCCTTTTTTCTTATGTCATGTTGTGTATAATACACAATGGTTATAATGGATCTATAAGCATTTTAAACATGGTCTGTTTAAGTATAAACATATTATGGAGATATTAATTAGGGTTTTTAAAAGTGAGTTAAAGAAACGTATTGTCATCAAACCTCCCGCCAAGGCGGAATCACGAGGTGAAACTTCATGGATATCATTACAACACAATGGCGTCTACTATAGAGATACTAAAAGGAAAAGGAAATAACTAACAGGGACACTATGTGTCATAACAATACCCAACACAAGATAAAGGAGTCTTGCATATTTAGAATGATCATACACAGCAAATGCATAAAAACCCCATAAAGGTAAATCCATCCCAGACTTAAATTATCCAAAAGAACTATAAGTCAAAATAAAAAAAAGACAACTCCATAAGCCAATCCTAAGGTCTCTCTAGCCACTTCTCCTAGCATCATTAGTCTCACGCTGATTACCTAAAAATGATGCTTAAAACGTCAACATAAAGTTGGTGAGAGTCATAGGTTTAGGACATCCAAAAAGTTTAAACCACAACATTACTGTGATAAAAAAAAAAAAACATTGGCATGACAAAAATGAGCTATCAACGAAAGCGATAAGTTGCTAATTACACATATCTTTTACCTCTAAAAACGAGCTTAAATGACCAAAAACAGACAAAAACTGCCAAATATATGTTTGTTTTGCATTTGTATTGTGCAGGAAGTGGATATCATCAAAAAGACATAAAACCAAGCCAAAATGACAAAACTGAGCATGGAATGGAAAAGACTGTGCAAAATCAAGGCCAAAGTCCAAAAATGCCAAAGTCAGAGAGCGAATACTGACAGAATACTATTGATCAATCTTTACCCAACTGATGGCCGAAAGCCCAATAGTATAATTATGAAGACTGTGAAGACCAAATGGGCCCTCAATCAATTACAACAGCCCATTTGTGTGCAATTGACAAAGACTGTGAAGACTTTGAAGGCCCAATCCTAGCCCAGTTACAGCCAATCTCAGCCATTGTACAAACAAAACCCACTTCATAACCTTATTGGGCTTGAAAAAGCCCAATAACCAAACCTGTACCTTATTGGGCCTTAAAAAGCCCAATAACATAAGCCTAAGCCTTATTGGGCCCAGTCACACTCAATTGGGCCCAATACAAGCCCAAAAGCCCAACAACAAAACCCAAGCCCAACAAAAGCCCAAAATCCTTTTTTATAAAACTTTAGGGGCTAAAATTGCCAAGTTTGAAAGTTGTTTTATAAAGAAAGATAGAAAAATAAAACACAAGGGCCATTTTTGCAATTTGTCAAAACTCCCTTTTTCCCCTTTTAGTTATAAACAGCAGGGACCATTTTTGCAATTTGCCCTAACTCTTTAAATCTTATTGTATAAAAAACTCAGGGGCTATGGGGGAGGGGGGGGGGGGAGCCCGTCACTTTCCAAACATGTTTTATAACTATTTTCGGCTTAAACAAAATGAAAAGAGAGAAAGAGTTGAGGGACCATTTGTGCCTCTTCCCCATTCTTCGCGTTTAAACCCTGCAACCCACCCCGTACTGTAACCCCCTTGGCGCCAAAACCATACCAGCCTTTCCCACGGTTTTCTTGCAATACCACTATCCCAAGTACCCTCACAGCTCACCCCTCACCTTTTCCCACCTTACCCTGCCCCTATAACTCTCTCCCTGGCACAAACACTCAACCCCGAAGCCCCCTTTAATGGTGAGATGGTGTACAGGGCAAACCAAGGGCTAGGATTGCTTAGGAAGTGTCCTACTCTCACAACAAACACATCCCAAGTCCAAGTGAAGACTCTAAGCTGCTATAAAAGAGAAGAGAACAAGCAAAAGAAAAATGATCCCGTTTTTTACTTTCTTAGCTAAAATTTTAATTAAGTTTGATTTAAAATCATTGTACTCAGTTTCTTTTCAAGTTTTTAGTGGGAATACCTTTCAGTTTCAATAACAAAAAGGTTAAGAGAGTTTTTGTGATATGCCTTTGTCAAAATTGAAATACAAAATTAAGTCAGTTTAATCCTGTTTAAACTTGTGTAAGAATGTTTTAAAGTGATTAAATCTCACTTGTAATCACTTATCTCAGCTTTATTTCACCAAAAAGCAGTTAAAAATCGATTTTTATAAAATAAGAGGGTGTTTGGTTTAACCTGAAAATGGGTCATTTTGGGTTGGTTATGGGTTGTAACCACTCAGCCAACTTTGGCTGAGTGTGAGGGGGGGTTATTAAGCCACCCACTTTGTTTAGTATCATTGTTGGTAGTGTGTGATAATAAGTTTTTTTTTTAAAGGTCAATTGTTAGCTCTATTTGCATCTCCTTTTCATAAGAAAAACACACAGAAGCTTTAATGCTCCAGCTGTGGAAGACAGCTTAAGCACCACACAAAAAACCCTTGGGTGTGCTTATTTTGATGTTTTACTTGGTGGCGCGCGCGTTCAAAGCCCCATTCGAGGCTGTCTTTGGGTTTGAACCAAGTAAAGTCAAAATGTATACAAGGCACACATGATTTGAAAAATGCCAAATTTAAGCCCAATAACACAACTTTTACTATATCTCACCTATTGGGGCGGGGGTGGGTGTAGAGATTTGGACACAACAAAGCTGCAATAGCGCACACCTGCGATTATCTGTTTGTGTGAGAGAGTGATGTAGGCGAGCAGCGACATCTCTGGGGAGGGGCGCGTGAGCTTATATTTCATAAGAAAAAAACTCTTAAGAGCTTATTGCCATAAGCTAAAAAAAAAAGCCCCTTTAAGTCACTGTTGGCCTCCCCTGGTGCTAGACACCATTTGCAGCCCACTTTTTCTAGCTTATTTGATTACTAGCCCTAGGTTATTTTTGCTTTTCTTTATAGCTTATAGGTAGTTCTTTAATTGCCAACAATCTTGTAGCTTAACTCCCCCTTTAGGTTAGCTTATTTAGGACTTAAAGTCCACCTTTTTCTGTTTTCTTGTTAAACTGTTAGATATAGCTTATTTAAATCCCAGCTTATTTTAGGGCTTATCTAGATAACTTAGCTTATTTTAGGACTCCCCTATCCTTATTAAATGTCCCCTATAGTTTTCTAGCTTATTAGTTGGCTTAAACTCCAAAAGAAAAGCTAAATAAGCTGTTAAGCTTATTTAGCCACTGTCAGCCCATAAGCTCACTTTTCTGGCTTATTCAGCCCACTTCAGCTTATGCCCCTCTTATGAAAAATGTTCTCCTAAGTCCCCTTTACAACTTTGCTTCTTTAGCTTTTTGCTAATAAGCACTTTGGACCCACCTTGTAATCGGGGTCCAACTCAGGGACCATTTGTGTAATTTTCGATTTTCTAGTTAACTTTGTTAGTCCCTGTGGTTAGTTAGCCTGTTACCCCGTTTGTCCTTGTGTCCTTTCACTGTTAGTCCTTTAGTTTTAACCACAGTTAGCCTTAGTTAGTTTATTTAATTTAATTAATTAATTTAGGTTAAAATTTAATTAGTTTAATTACTTTTTATAAAATCAGTAACTTTTGGGCATTTTTATATTTTTAGAATTGTTAACTTTTTCTTTATTTAATTTTATTTTTTCAGAATTTTTATAACTTTAATTTTTTGTCTTTTTCTATTTTCTTAGTTTTAATTAGTTTTTAATCTTTAAAAATTCATAAAAAATCCAAAAATTAATAAAAAAATATTTTTCTTTTTTATCTTTTGTCTTTAGTATCTAGGAAAATATAAATTTATTGTAGGCTTAATTTTTCTTAATTTCAGTTTTTGACCCGTTTTACGGGTACGTTTTACCGTTTCTTTCGCTTTTACATTCTAAGACACTCCGTTTTAGTTCTAGTTTTCTTTATTTTTTAAGTTAAGTTAATTAGAATTTAATTTTGATTTTTAATTTAATTTAGCATTTATTTTCTTACATTTTTGTATTTAAGGGTCCCGCTGCCTTATTCTGTTCCCCGTTATTTATTTAGCTTTAATTTTAGGATTTCCTTATAACTAATTTTGTTTCCCGTAGTTTTTTAAGATCCCATTTCCTTTGCTTGTTTCCCGTAGATTAAATTAGGTTTTATTTATTTAAATTTTAGTTATAATCATATCAGTTTCTCCATCATTCAAATTCTCATCAAACCAGGATAGATTTCAATTGCAGCCTCGTTGGGACATACGACCCGGGAATATCTCTTCCGGAATTTTATCATTGATTTGCCTAGTAGTATTTTATACGTATACTATCTGGTGAACCAGTAAATAACATAAGTTATTTATATAATAATATAATAGTTATGTATCTTTTCATACTATTCAGGAGATGTAGTGGCATGGAGGACTTTCTTGGATAGAAAAAGAAAAGTAGTTATAGTTAAGGTTTCAACCTTGTTCTCTATAAACCTGGCTCTGATACCAATCTATAACACCCCCATTTTTGACATATAGTAGCAGAAGCTAATCTGGAGTATTATTTCATAGTACAACAGTCATAATCATAGAAAACGACTCGAAAAGAGACGTTTTTGGAAAATTTAGTTATCATTCATTATTTAATCAGAGTTTTTACAAAAGAGATGTCTCAAAATCTACATGAAAACATAAAGTTTGAATGATAACTGTTTAGCCATCTTCAAGTCCGTGCCACTCCGTGCCATAAGATGTTCAGTTACCTGAGATAAACATGCTAAAAAGTCAACACAAAGATTGAGTGAAATTCATAGGTTTAAGTAAAGTAGTTTGAATGCAGTTCAATAGTGGGTTACGTTGTTATACACCCATAGTTTGTAATAATTGCATGCATGTACAATTATCATGGAAAACAGTATCATTGCCCTAAGCTCATGACACCGAAGCCTTAGGTTAATCAATAACCACAAATAATTGCCCCAACGGGTGTCTTTGCTAAAACACCCGTAAAGTTATTCAAATGTGTGCTATTGGTTACCAACATTATAGGTAAACCAACGGGAAGTCCAGTCCCAAATAGGTCTATTCATAGCATTCGCGCTTACCTAGACGAGTAATTAATGGTTCATGATAGTGAGGTCCTAATGGCAAAAGTAGGGACTTAGGCAATAATGTATCAGGATAGCATACAAAAAAATACTTGCATTAGCATGTATCCTCCTCGCGGGTTTATGAAACATTTAAAAGATTGAATGCAAGGCTATGAACTCACCTTAACAGTACAGGGAAATCTGATTGATGGCAAAAGTATATGAAATGAAAGTAACGGCTTCGTCACACAACCTGGGTAATATGTCAAGTCTTAGTTTGATTGGATATGTTTTATGTCATAATGAAATATCATTTTGATTTGATTTATTATGGAAATATCGTATCACTGTTTGGGCCATCATAATTCAGAGGTCATGTAGTAAACGTTTGAGGAGCTAGGACACTTTAAATCGTAAATCCAGCAAACTCGTCAAAACGTATACCCAAATGAAATACGTCACATGAAGCTCCCTAGTAATGTGATACATTATAGTTTTAAGTTTTTTCAAAAGTTAGAATAATTTTTATATATATTTATAATTATTATAAAAGTATAATATTTTATAAGTTTGCAAAATTGGCAATATATACCCTTGGTTTATAAACTTTTACAAGTTTAGTCCTTTATATAAAAAGTGTATATATATTAAACCTTTAACTTTGAAACTTGGAAAAATAGGTCCTTATAGTTATAAATTTAAGAAAATGACATTTTCAGCCTCTTTAGTTATAAATTTCAAAAAGTTACGATATATACCCCTATGCATGGAAATATTTGCAAAACAAGTCCAAAAAGCCATGCAAGCTTATTTTATGATTCCAAATGATATTTTCTGGTTATAGCTTATTAGAATAAGCAAAAATAAGATGTTCTAACGTAACAAAAGTTTAGAAAAAGGATTCGTTAGCTAGAAAATCAAAACAGGTCGTTTTTAGGGTTTTTATAAAAAAACACATGGGTTTGAGGATTCAAAGCTTCAAACAAAAGTTCATACATGATCATTATGAGCATTATTGTACAGAATATAAGCTTATGGAACAAGATCTTAGGTTTACTTGAGTTAAAATGGGTCGAAATAGGGTTTTCGGGTTTGTACGCCTAGTAATGACTTCAAGGCTTTGTTTTCTTGATTCTTGGCTTCTATTATGAGCTTACGGACTTCTCTTGATCTTCTATTGCTGCTATGGAAAGCTAGAATTCCATTTGAGGGTATGAGATGAGATGTGTGGGATGAATTGAAAAGGGTGCTTTGGTTCATGTATTTATAGGGTGAAAACACCCTTGGTGCTTAAGTTTTGAGTTTGATTAGTATCAAGGCTAGTTAAGGTGACTAAGAGGGGCTAGTAGGGTAAGTCTTATAACCTAGAAACTAGCCATGAAGTGTTGGAGGGGTGATTGGAGGCCACAGAATACAAAGAGCAACAAGGAGGTGATTTGTTTATAAGTAGCTTATAAGGAGGTGATAGAGGTGCTTGTAAGCTACTTGGGTGGCTGCTTGGTGAGTCATAGAGGTGCTTGAGGTGCTTGGTTGCTAGCTTGGGTGTAAAAATGGGTCAAAATGGAAAGAAAATGGTGTCGGGTTGGTTTTTCTTTCGGGTTAGGGTTTAGGGTTTTAAAATGTGGATTAGGGTTAGGATTAAGGGTAGATTAAGGTTTAGGATTAGTGTTAGGATTGAGATTAGGGCTTAGGATTAAGGTTTAGGGCTTAGTTTTAGGTTTACGGTTTAGTTTTTAGTTGAAAGTGAAATTAGGGTTTAGGGTTTTGTTTTATGGTTTAGGGTTTTAAAACATGGATTAGGGTTAATATTAGGGATAGATTAGGGTTTAGGAGTCATGAATTAAGTACTTGTACCTTGTACTAAAGAGGTGGGAAGTTTAAACATGATTTAGGAGCTTAAATAACCTAGTTTGACTTTCTTGCATTATTGACTTGTACATTGTGCTTTAGAAAGTTGTAACTTGATTCAGGAGGGAAAAGATATTCAAATGTTGTGTATTGATACTTGTACACATGCTTTAAAGGCTTGTACATTAATTTTATATGTATACATTACATATAATTAGGGTTTTGATATAAACGTTAACGTTTAATGCTTGTTTTGAAATAACATTTTAAAAAGTACGTTAAATGGATAATGTACTTAGTAAAAATAATATTAGGATATAGAATTGACATATTTGGATGTTTACATGATATAAACATAGATATAAATGGCATTGATAGAGGTTGCGTGAGCTCGTTTACTTTAGAGATGCAAGTTATGTTGCATAATGAGATAAAGCAAAAAATTTCCCTATAAGAAGGTGATATATTTATAATAGATGGATATTACAGTGCATCTAATTTAATAGATGGATATTTACATTGATGAAAATTGCGGGTTGTTATAAAACTAGCAGTACTAACTACTTAGCATATTTTTCATTAAGATTACTAACAACACTAATTTATGCTTAGCAGCAATAACTAATACCTTAACAGCAGTAACTCTAAGATCATCAAGAAATCTTTTAATCCCAACAATCCTCCCTTAAACTTGATATTTATCTTTAAAATCATCAAGTTTCTTCATTAAAAGCTTCATAATCACCAGGAGGATACTTCAAAATACTTCATTGATTCTTGAGTTGCTTTGTGATGAGCTTAAGAAGCTAATAACACATTTAATTTAAATGATCAGCTTGCAGCTTCTTATTCAACATATATGTGATTGTAGCAGGTGTAAGGGGATATCTCTTCTCTACCAACATAAAGACATGTTGATTTTGAAACCTCACAAATGTACTCCACAGGAATCAAATAGCTTCCAAACCAACACTTTGCTTTCTCGTAGATTCCTCCACACTGCATCTTCTACATGATGTTCAAACATTGTCTTTAGATCACCCTATAGCACTCTCCTATAGCCCTCCTCTAGCCTTGTATACCCATGCTTAGCTTTAACCCATTTCCATAGAGTTTCCAAATCTTCCCTGTCAAAGCTTCTAAGCATTTGAATAAAGGCTGAGTACCTCCTTAAACTTCCATCAGCTCTTATAATTTGATAGTAGCTGATCTTTCTTTTTTTAACAATCTTCCAGTCAATAATGCTTGGAGGTTTAGTAGCTAAAGGTATAGCATCAACTACTACTTCCTTTTCATCAGGAATGACATTCATTAAACTTTGAAGTTCAGCTCTTTCTTGATCATCATCCATCTTTTGCTTCTTGGTAGACTCTTGTTGAAGCTCATCTCCTGCTCTCTTTAAAATGCTTTCTTCAATTACTTCTGCTTTCTTGGAACTTTCTTCCATTTTAGTGCCTTCAACTCTGCCAGTGTTTGAGCCAAAGTAAGTTCACCATTAGTTATTGTAGCAGTACTAACTGGAATTGTAACAACATCAGTCACAACAACTGCTTCCTTAACAATATTTCTCTTCTCACTAGCTTTATCAGTAACTTTACTTTCAACAACCACCTCATCACCATCTAAGTCATTTACAACAACATTCTCTAGGGTGATGTCTTCATCAGCATCAATATCATGAATTTTCTTCCCTTGTTTGGATGCATCCTCCTGATCACCCAAACTAGCTTCTTCAGATGAAACTACTCTTGCAAATCTACCAACCCTGTATAATCTTTTGAGCTTGTGAGTTCTTGACCCTCCTTTCTTCTCTAAATTCGTGTCTCTCTTCTTTAAACTTGTAATCTCCTAAGCTTGAGTAGTCTTTGTGTTCTCTAGGTCAAGCACTCTTTGTTGCAATTTGGTATAAAAATCCATCAATTCCTTAAGTTGCATACTAGGCTTCTAATTGATAGCCTCATCTGCTACATTTATAGGATCACTAGGAACACTAGACTGAGGAATCTCGGTGTCTTTCTCCTTAGGCCTTCTTGATTTTTGTTTCCTTTGGGGTTGAGATGATGATGGTTGAGTAATGATGGGTATGTGATGGGGATCAGTTGGCATTGCTGAACCTTCACCCATTTCTTCTTGAGCTTGTACCACCATTGTTGGAAATAATGGTGTTACTCTACCAGAAAAGTCTTTTCCTTGCCTTCTTATGTTAGCAAAAATCTTCTTTGCGTGAGAGGGTGCAATATAAATCTTGTTGTGAGTTTCCATTCCTTCTAGTTGATTATTCAAAAAGACTTGTACAAATCTTGGATACAACAAGAGTTTGACAGCATTATCCAAGTTTTTCACCATGCTTTCAAAAATATACTTGGAAAAGTTAAACTTTTGGTTTATGGCTAAACAGATAATTGCAGAGGCCATAGTGCTACTAAATTCAATCCATGAAGTAGTCTTAGCACTTAGGCATTACAAAATGGTATGAATAAGTAATTCCCATTGGGGAGAGAAGAATGCCTTCTAGAAAGTAGCTTTTGTGAAAGTTTTTCATACCTTATGAGTGTAAGTTGTTTAAAAATTGTAGCATTTGGCAGATAATCAACACCATCAGCATCTTCCAGTTGAAGATCTCTTCTTACAGTTGCTTCAATTATGATGATCTTCTTTCATCCACTAGGGCTTGTAACTGTTGTTCTCCATTGACCGTTTTCACCTTGACAGTGGCCTAAAATTGTTCAATACACGAAGTATATATAGTGGGATTAACGATTAAAGCATATCTTATAGAACTTGCATTCAGAAAATCCACTATTTGCTTAAATCCTTCACTTATAGTAGATTTAGTCAAAAACGCGACTAAATTATAAGTATCAGCAAATTGTAGGGTCATCATTATGTTGGGTTTTGATGATAAATGATGAAATTGAGTTAGGGTTTATGATTAGAGAGTATATGAAAGATGGAAATTGATTAAATGATTGAATGAAACCCTTAATCAAAGTATTTATGAAACTACCCTCAACAGCATTAATGTTCACCAGCAGTTGTAAGTTATGCCTAGCAGCATTAACTTTCAACTAGCAGTAGTAAGTAACCTAGCAGTAGTAACTCATCAGTAAGTTAAGGCTAGCAACATTAACTTACAACGAGCAATAGTAAGTTATGCCTAGCAGCATTAACTTTCCCTAGCAGCAGTAAGTTTATGCCTAGCAGCATTAACTTTGAATCACCAGCATTAACTCCAATTCCTTTCTAATTAGCTTTTCCATCATCAAATTAATATTTTAGCTCACAAAATCTCTATGTCTGTTTTTGATTTCTCTCAATTCTTTTAGTTCACAATTCTCTCTGTCTATTTTTGCTATATTCAACTCTCTTTCTATTTTTCAGCTAACAAATTCTCTTAATTCTTTTACTTACCAAATCACTCTATCTATTTTTATTTTACACATCTCTCTTTTTGTTTTTCAACTCACAAATTCTCTTAATTCTTTTACTCACCAAATCACTCTGTCTGTTTTTATCACATATCTCTCTTTCTGTTTTTATTCTCACAAACTTTCTTAATTATGTTTACCTCACCATTTTCATAATCAAGACTTTAAAGATTGAGCATTCCTATACTGGCAATCAGATATTGAAATCTACTTACATTAAATGCTTTTGTAAGCAAATCTGCAACATTCTTGTCAGTATGAATCTTAATCATTTGAATTAGCTTCTTTTCATTGGAATCTCTGATAAAGTGATGTCTAATCTCAATGTGCTTTGTTTTTGAATGAAAAATAGGGTTCTTAACTATGCATATAGTACTCTCATTATCAATATAGATCTTTGTATGCATAAAATTATACCCATAATCAAGCAATTGATTTTGAATCCAAAGCACTTGGCCACAACAACTTGAAGCAGCTACATATTCAGCCTCTGTTGTGGAATAAGCAACCATAGTCTGCTTCTTTCACTGCCATGAAATCAATCTACACCCAAGAAATTGACAACCTCCTGTTGTAGACTTCATATCCAAGCTTTCTCCCGCATAATCACTATCAGTGTATGCTACCAAATCAAATGATGAATCTTTTAGATACCAAAGGCCCAATTTAGGTTGACCTTTTAAGTATCTAAAAATTCTTTACACAACATGAAGATGTGATACTTTTGGGTTGACTTGGTATCTTGCACAGGCACACACTACAAACATAATATCAGGTCTTGAAGAAGTAAGATACATCAATGAACCAATCATTGATCTATATAAATGAACATCCACTTCTTCATCATCTTCATCCTTGAGCAAAGGCTTTTGAGTTTCCATAGGTGTGCTTGCTGTCTTGACATCAATAAAACCAAATTTCTTCAAAATCTCAGTTACATACTTGTCTTGACTGATAAAAATCCCATCCTCCTTCTGCTTTACTTGCAGTCCTAAGAAGAATGTAAGTTCACCCATAGAACTCATCTGAAACTTCTTATGCATCATCCTCTCAAACTCAGTGCACAATGACTTCTTTGTAGAGCAAAAAATGATATCATCTACATACACTTAAACTAATAGAATATCACCTTTGTCCCTTCTAATAAACAAAGTCTTGTCTATATTTCCTTTTTGAAACCCATTGTCCAACAAATAAGTTAACAAGGTCTCATACTAAGCTCTTAGAGCTTGATGCAGTCTATAAAGTGCCTGTTCTACTTTGTATACGCTATCAGGAAAGTCTGGATCTTCAAATCCTGATGGTTGACGAACATAGACTTCCTCTTTAATCTTACCATAAAGAAAAACACTCTTGACATCCATCTAGTACACTACAAAGTCTTTAAATAAGGCATAGGCTAAGAATAGCCTAATTGCTTCAATTCTGGCAACAGGGGCAAAAACTTTATCATAGTCAATCCTTTCTTCTTGTGTGTTCCCTTGAGCAACCAATCTTGCTTTGTTCTTTATTACAATACCTCTTTCATCCTTTTTGTTCCTGTAAACCCATTTAGTGCCTATAGGCCTTTTGCCATTTGGTAAATCCACCAGGGTCTAAACCTTTTGTAATTTGAATTGTAAAAGCTCATCTTGCATAGCTTCAATCAAGCTTGGATCCTTCAATGCATGAATTACCTTTTTGGGTTCTTCTTGTGATAAAAAGCAAGCAAATAAGCAATTTTGAAAGTCTTTATGGTTTGTTCTTTGCTAAAATGAACGAAACAAACCACGTTCTTCTAAATTCTTTGTCATTCTTCTTGTTTGAGGTGCAGAATTCAAGTCTCCAATAATTTGTTCAACTGGATGATCTTTATGTATTCTTGTAGTTGGAATAGGACTGATAGGCATAAATGCATTCAAATTGTTCATGTCAGCCTCTGCACCAACATCTTCATAATCATCTAAATACACAATATCTTCCAATTTAGGAATATTTAGATCATTTGGAAGTTCAATGCTTATATTACTACTAACAGCATTAACTTTTATGCCAACAGTATTAATAGTTGAACTAACAGTATTAACATTGTTAGTGCTATTTCTATCACTAGCAGTATTAATAGTGTTGGTGCTGTTAACACTATCATTATTATTACTTGGATCACCACCTTCTTTTTTTGGTTCTTCAGTAACCTTCTTTTCATTATCTCTTGAAGGTATGAATCCAGCATCAAGAGAACTCTTTGAATTTTAAGAGAATGGTAGATCAGCAGTCCACAATGGTAACAGAATGTAATCTTTGCCAGGTACTGTCTCCATTCTAGCTTTACTTGCATCATCATATGCTTTTGTACCTGCATTACCATTAGACTAATTTCCTGCTACAACTGGCTTATAATTCATTGATTTTGTTAGTGCATCAATATCAAAAAGACAATTTGGTCCACTTCCTGCAATATTAGGTGTATTCTCACTAAATTTGACATGCAGGTTCTCTTCAACTATCCTTTTCTACTGTAAATGCTTTACTATTGATTGAGTACCCAACAAAGAATCCTTCATCAGCCTTACCATCAAACTTGCCTAAATAATCTATGGTATTAAGAATTGTAACATATAACAATCCAAGAATTTTCATCAACCTATTTTACTATTATCACAATTATACGGGGAAATTTTTCGCTTTATTACATTACTTGTATTATCAATATCTCAGTATGTCATAACTAAAGTAGACAAGCTCACACAACCTATCTATGACAATCCTATCCTCATATATGTCAAGCAAACATCATAACATGTCAATTCAATATCATAATATCATTATTACAAAGTACATTATTCCTATAATGTACCATTCACAACGTTATATCAAAACGGGCTTTAAACCGTTATCTTATACCTCTAAACCCTAATCTCATGGAAAGGTTAACATCTAAAATGAATGTACAAGGTACTAAAGAAAATGTACAAGCAATATAATATCTCATTTGAAATATAAAATCTCTTCAAGTCAAAGTACAAGTCTCTAAAAGCTCAATGTATAAGTCATTAAGCATGATCTCTAAAATAGCCGTTTTACCTCCATTTTCATTCTAATTTCTTCACCATCACTTGTGGGCAAGCTACTATACTCAATATAAAATTATTAAACCCTAATTATTCTATTCATAAACTTTCATACATCTTTTTACACTCAAAACCCTAATTCAAAACCCTAAACCCTAAAACCGAGCTAGTTTCTAAACCATGACACGTTTCTTTATTTTTATCCATTGTAAACCTAAACCAATAGTTAAATAAGTTATAATAACATAAATTACAACATTCTCAATCATAATCCATTATTATTTCATCATTCTACTTCAATTACAAAAAGAACGAATCCAAAAAACCCTAATTATGCCCTAATTATGATTCTAACCTGTTTACTCATTCTCTGACCATCTCATTCTCAAGTAAGCAACCAAGAGTCATTGTAAAACCATAAAATGAGTTTACAAACCATTATCCATTATTATCCATCATTACTTTGACAATATACAAGATTTACAAAGCTAGAAAACCCTAAAAGCCTTATATGAACCCTAATTCCAAGCTACGGCTTATTCTTTCAATTTCAACCCATTTTAACTAAAACCAATGATCAAACTTCATTGATAATACTTTATTTAAGCTCTAGGATCTGTATTCCATCATTCCTAATCAAGAGTATGCAAAATATAAACCAAGAAAGTCAAGAAAACCCTAAACGTGCCCTAATCAAGCCCGTGACCCCATTTCTTTGTTTTAAACCCGTTTTAACCCAAACCAATTCCTAATCTTTGCTAATTACTTTAATACCAGACCTTAACAACCTATTTCATCTATCCTTAATCATTATAAACACAATGTACCTTGGAAAAACCCTTGAACACCACGTCAAGCCCAAAACTGACCCGAACCACTTCCATATTCATTTTGACCCATTTAAAATGCTACCATGTGCAAATGACCACCCAAGAACCCTTCTAGATTCATAGTAGCAGCTTACTAAGCAGCTTTGACTCCTCCATGGTCAAGAATGAAGGCACCATGTGCATGTTTTTGCCTACTTCAGCCGTGGCTTCCATCTAGGCCATCCACACCTTCAATCTAGTTTCTAGCCTTAACAAATCACCATATAGCCTCTCCTAGTCACCCCCTAGCTGCTCCACACGTCCAAGAACAGAACCAAAGCTTCCTTAGTCATCTATGCTTCATTTGAGTATAAATAGAGCTCTCTAGTCTTCATTCAAACTCGCACCACCCATCTCCTCTCTCAAACCCATAAGGCAGCAATCCTTTGCTCCCATATGATCCTAGGATCATTAAAGAAGTTCAAGAAGCGAATCCCTGAAGAATTGAAGCCCCGGAGTAAAGATACAAGGCGTACGAGTGGAAATACTACCCGAAACGACCCATTTCCACCATTTTTGATCATTGAAGCTCAAACCCAGGTTTTGAATGTTCTACTTCTGCTAATACACCCTTATAATGTTCATATGATCCTAAATATACTCTTGTTAAAGTTTCATAACTCAATTCATGCTCATTTTCCATTTTGATCCAAAACCGTACACCCGAAACCCTAATTTTGCGTTTTTCTTAAAACTAAATGTTATAATGGTTAAATATTGTTATAATCTATCCTAGCATGCTTAACTAATGTTAAAATAACCACTTTATTGATTAATGAAGGAATTTGAACTTAAAACCCGCGCGTTTACGTTTTGAAACCCTAATTTGACCCGTTTTGCTTCCTAGCTTAACGAATCGTTATTTTAAACTTGCAATCTTCGCACCTGCTAGCTACCTTGTCCGTTTTCTTCCCAAATTGAGCCAAAATCATCGTATTTCCACCAAATGTCTTCCAAATGCTAAAAAATTTAAAAGAAATGATTAAGCACATATTCTAGATATTTTTGCACGATTATGAGGGTAAAATGAACCCGAAAAAGTATATAAAGTTACACCTCATCAAATACCCCCACACTTGGAAGACATGAAGATGGAAAAATTCGTTATCATTCACATCTTGTAAATTACAAGGTTGGACTCTCTTTATGTAAAAACTTACAAGGAAATAATGAATGTTAATTATTTTCATAAACGACTCTTTTGATTCGTTTCTATGTTTATGACTGTTGTACATTGAAGTAATACCCCTGGATTAGCTTCCGCTGCTATATGTAAAATGGGGGATAGTTACAGAGATTTGGTATCAAAGCCAACGTTAATAGTGAACAAGGTTAAAACCTTAACTATAATACTCTTCTTTTTTCCATCCAAGAAGAAGTCCTCTGTGCTCGCTAGATCTCCGGAATGGTAGTAAAGTTACATAAATATTATATTACTAAATAATAAACTTATGTTATTTAATAATGGGTTGTTAAGCAGAAGATGTTCTTCCCTCGACCATTACTGCAAATTTGGAGGATGTATTTTCTTCCAATTTCCCAAACTATGTTCCCCTGGTTTCTTCGGATTATGTCCCGACCTCTCCAGGGAAAACTTACTCTAGTGCTTCTAATTTATTTGGAATTGCCCCGCTAACTTCACCGACCCTTTTGTTATTTCCCGATGATCCTTACATGAAAGCTTTACAAGCTTCCTATACTGAAAAATCACCAATCCCGCCTCCATCTGGGTCATTATCGATCGTCTTACCAAATCAGCACATTTCCTTCCCATTCAAGCGACGGATAGTATGGAAACTCTTACAAGGTTATACATCAAAGAAAAGTCTTCCTGACATGGGTGCCAATTTCTATCCATCTGGATCTTTCTGTCATTTCACATCTAGAGAAAGCAAATAGGATCCAACCATAAGATCTCCTTAGCTCGCAACAGAATTGCTAAATTAGAAGAAGTTATCAATGATATGGAAACTCGTCAACAAGAAGACATAGAAGAAAATTTTGAAACTCTCATCATGAACATCCAGAACCGCATTTGTGATAATTAGTTTCTTAGTTTCTAGTTTTAAATTCCAGTCCTTTGGCTTTAATCTAGCCACGGGGTGTATGGTAAATAAAAAAGTTGTCAAATCTTGATATGTACTAGTAAAAAGGCAAGTTGTTCTAATATAAGGCAATCCTGTTTTATTACTTGTTGTTATTTTTACCGCTTTTATTGCATCTATTCATTCATCCGTATTCATTCATTCATCATATTCATCCATGTAATTCATCTCATACCATAAACCTTTAGATATCACACATATTGGTTAAAAATGTTAAATGAAGCATATTCTTTAAGCATTTCAAGAATAAGCATTTCTCTTTAATCATTTTAAAGAAGAACAAGCATTATACTTGTGATATCATTCTTATTACATGTTATCTTTTGTTGGTAGAATGCCTCCAAAAAGAGCATCAACAACGGAAGCACCTACTATGACTCAAGATGCCATTAGAAAGTTAGTAGCTGATAGTGTCCTCGGCTCTAGAAGCACAAGCTGCGAAAATGGCAGTGCCTAGTAATCTTGACAGGAACTCGTCCTACTGGAACTCCTGCAGTAAAAATAGGAAACTACAAAGAGTTTATTAGCTGTCAACCTTTCTAATTTAATGGTACGGAAGGAGCTGTAGGCCTTATTCGCTGGTTTGAACGAACCGAATCAGTGTTCTCTCGTAGCAGATGTGCCGAAGAAATAAGTAAACATTTTATACTGTACTTTTAATCTGTACCGATGCCTTGTCCTGGTGGAATGCATATGCCCAGCCTATGGGAATAGAGCAAGCCAATCAAATCACCTGGACTGAGTTAAAAAGGCTTCTGACAAACAAGTATTGTCCTCGGACTGAGATCAGAAAGATGGAAGAAGAACTTTACAATCTGATTGTAAAGGGAAATGATCTTAAACCTTATGTTAGAAGATTCCAAGAATTAACGGTTCTATGTCCAAAACTATGGTACCCAAACAACGATAAACTCTTGGAAGCTTTCATCGGGGGACTACCTCGAAGCATTGAAGGAAATGTTACTGCCTCTAAACCTCAAACTTTAGAGGAAGCCATCAACATAGCCCAAAGGCTAATGGATCAAGTAACTAAGCATGCTCCAATGCAAGTATCGAGTGACAACAAAAGAAAGCTTGACTAAAGAAGAACTTTCAACAACAGCTCCCGCAGCAACAACAACTACCGCAACACCAACAATCGCTACAACAATCGTCAACAACAAAACCGAAGGCAAGAAGCTGGTAGAGCCTATGCTGTTACTCCATCAGAAAATGGTAGGTATGCCGGAGATCTCCCTTTGTGCAAGAGATGCAATTTCCATCACACCGGACCTTGTACTGGCAAATGTAATATTTGCACAAGGTGGTCATTTGAAGGCAAGAACTGTCCGAAACAAGAAGCCAGCCACTGGAAGTAATCAACTACCAGTGACAGTTGTATGTCATGCCTGTGGAGAAAAAGGGCATTATACAAATCAGTGCCGCAAGACCAACATCAATGCCCAAGGAAGAGCATACATGCTGAAAGATAGGAATGCTCAACAAGACCCGAACGTAGTTACGGGTATGTTTCTATTAAATCAGCATTTAGTCAAAGTATTGTTTGATTCCGGAGCTGATAGAAGCTTTATATCCATATCGCTTGCCTCTAAGCTAAATATTCGTCTTATTAGAATACGATACATTTTACGATATCGACAATGGCTGACGGTAACTTGTATGCAAACATGTTATTAAAGGCTGCACTTTAACCCTGCTAATCAACCTTCGAAAATCGATCTCTGCCAATTAAGCTTGTAGTTTCGACGTTTGTCATCGGGATGGACTGGTTATCCAAGTATACATGCCGAACTTCTCTGTGATGAAAAATGTCGCTTCACATACTCCTATCACGGTGAAGACTATATCATTCGAGGTATCGAAGTAAACTCGGACTAAACTCATTATCCTGTATAAAAAACCGAAAGGTATATATTCCGTGGTTGTCAAGTTTTATGATTCAAAGTAATGGAGAAGAATTTAGCGAGAATGAACTAGAAGACATTTCCGTAGTCAAAGAATTCCAGATGTTTTTCCTGAGAAAGATCTACCTGGTCTCCTCCTGTTCGCCAAAGTAGAATTCCAAAATCGACCTTAATCCCCGGAGAAGCACCAGTAGCTCGAACACTTATAGATTAGCTACTTCTGAAATGAGGAGTTATATAACCAACTTCAAGACTAACGACCGGAGGTGTCATTCGAACAGTACATCGCCTTGCGGTGTCCGGTCATTTATTTGTAAATGAAGGACAGATCTTTTAGAATGTGTAGGATTACCGAGATTGAACAAAATTACCATAAGAATCGTTATCCAATTTCCAAGGATCGATGACTATTTCGGATCCAACTTTCAAGGTTCAAGCGTTTATTCAAAAATCGAACTTTTATGATCAGGTTATCATAACTGAGAGTAAGGATCGATAGATTATTTCCTAAGATGTTTCAGAAAAGATAAGACATTATGATTTCAAGTTATGCCATTTGTTTAAACAAGCACATGATGTCCTTTGTGTGATCTTGGATCTCATGAATCGTGTATGTAAAACCTTTCTGGATAAATCGTAATAGTGTTTATCGATGTGACTATTTTAATTATCTCGTAAACGAAGAAGAACTACAATCATCTAGAATTTATCTTAGAGTTACTCGAAAGAGGAAAATGTATGCAATTTCTCTAAATGTGATTTCTGGATTCATTATCGTTGCAATTTCTTTGGTCATCTCATCGATAGTCAGGACTTCATGTCTGACCCTGCATGATCGAAGCTGTATGATTGAACATCTCCCACTACACCCATAGAAGTGCGTCAATTCTTAGGACTCGCCGGCTATTATCAAAGATTTATCGAAGGTTTTTCAAAGATTGCAAAGCCTTTGACTAGATTTACCCAAAAAAACAAGAGTTATATCTGAGGCGAGAAAAGAATCAGCTTTTAAACTCCTTAAACAAAACTCTGTGAAGCACCATCTTAGCATTACCAGAAGGAACGATATTTTGTCTGTTTACTGTGATGCATTCTCTTCAAGGGTTAGAGTTGTATTAATGCAAAGGAGAAAAAGTCATTGACTTATGCATCTCAGGAACTCAAACCTCATGAGAAAATCTATACCACTATGTATCTTGAATTAGGAGCAGAAATTTCGCTCTTAAATCTGGGGGACACTATTCTTTACGTACAAATGTGTATATTTCACTGATCACAAGAGCTTCAACATATTCTTGTCAAAAAAAGAAATGATTATGAGGCAACGCCGATGAGATTAAATTACTCGCAGATTATGATTGTGAGATTTGCTATCATCCCGGAAAGGCAAATGTTGTAGCAGATGCCTTAAGCCGAAAGAAACGAATCAAACCTCTCTGAGTTCGAGCATTAATCTTAACCGTTCATCCAAAATTACCATCTCAATTTTCGAAGCCCAAAATGAAAGCTCTCAAAGAGATAAAATGTCAAAACGAGAACTACGAGGAATGAACAAATCATTGAAATTTCCTGTGGAACTCGCTTGTATCAAAAACCGACAGCTGGTTACACTTTTTGGGCGGTTGAGAGGACTTTAATCATGCATGAAGTATCCATAAATCCAAAATATTCTATTCACTGGGTTCTGATAGATGTACCATGATTTAAAGAAACTCTATTGGTGCCTAAACATGAGGCAATATCGCAAGAATATTGTTAGCAAGTGTTTGAATGTTTCTAGAGTTAAAGAGAATGTCAAAAAGCATCCGGCTTATTGGTACAACCAGAAATTCCTATGTAGAAATGGAGAGAGGATAACAATGGATTTCGTTACAAAGCTACCCAAAACCTCAACCGGACATGATGCCATCTGGGTCATTATCGATCGTCTTACCAAATCAGCACATTATTTCATTCATTTTCGAGCGTCGAAGGATAGTATGGAAATCTTACGGGGTTATTACATCACAAGGAAATAGTCTATCGACATGGCGTGCCAATTTTCTATCATCTCGGATCGTGAAGTCATTTCACATCCTGGTTTCTGGCGGTATTGCAAAATGCTTTAGGTACTCAATTAGACATGAGTACAACATATCACCCTGAAACTGATGGACAAAGTGAAAGAACCATCCAAACACTCGAAGACATGCTACGAGCTTGTGTCATAGATTTTGGAAAAGGATGGGATAAACATTTACCATTGGTAGAATTTTCCTACAATAACAGTTATCATGCCAGTATCAAGGCAGCACCGTTCGAAGCACTTTATGGATGAAAGTGTAGATCACCTGTTTGCTGGGCCGAAGTTGGAGATTCATCACAGGACCAGAAATAATTCAAGAAACACTGAGAAAAAAGTTCGTACAAAATTCGTCAACGCTTGCAAGCTGCAAGAGATCGACAAAAGAAGTTACGCCAATGTAAGGCGAAATCCTTTAGAATTTCAAGTTGGCGATCGCTCTCTTATAATCTAATTTCTCTCTTGTTTTCAGATCTAGATAGCTTTCATATATCATTTGTAGGTAATTCTCTTAATAGAAGAAATTTCTGATATAGCATACGAGACGATCAAGTTCAAGAAATCTTGTTTCGCATATCATCTCTTCAAGTTCACTTTACAATATCTTGTACATCATTTAGTAGTTGTAGTATCATTCCTCATCCTTATAAAAGAAGTGTTATTGCATTGGGTTGATTCTACCTTTGTTAGAATCTGGTATTTAGTTTTATACAGTTAAAAGGGTGTAAGCGATGTTGTGAGGCTTCTCCACCGGTAAAAAGAGATTGGTGACTAGTATAGTAACTCTCGAGTAGGTGACTCAGGGAGTGGAGTAGGGAAAGGAAGGTGTCATTGTAGCTGAACCACTATAAACTCTTGTGTCTCGGTGCTTTCTTTCTTACTCTTTATTTACTTTACTTGCATTCTATACTTACTTCATATAGCATACCAACAATCAATATAACAACCCAAGAATTTTCATCAACTGCAAAACCTATTTTACTATTATCACAATTATACGGGGAAATTTTTCGCTTTATTACATTACTTGCATTGTCAATATCTCAATATGTCATGTAACTTACATAACTAAAGTAGACGAGCTCACGCAACCTATCTATGGCCATCCTGTCTTCATATATGTCAAGCAAACATCACAATATGTCAAGTCAATATCATCATATCCTTATTACAAAGTACATTATTCCTATAATGTACCATTAGCAACGTTATATCAAAACGGGCTTTAAACCATTATCGTATACCTCTAAACCCTAATTCCATGAAGATTTAATATCTAAAGTGAATGTACAAGCTACTAAAGCATAATTACAAGTAATATAACATTTCATTTGAAATATAAACTCCCTCCAAGTCAAGTACAAGTTTTCAAAGCACAATATACAAGTCATTAATGCACGATATCCAAAATAGCCGTTTTACCTCCGTTTTCATTCTAATTTCTTCACCATCACTTGTGTACAAGCTACTACACTCAATATACAATGTGTAAACCCTAATTATTCTATTCATAATCTTTCATACACATTTTTACTCTTAAAACCCTAATACAAAAGTCAGAAACCCTAACCCGAGCAAAATACTAAACCATGACCCGTTTCTTCGTTTTTATCCATTGTAAACCTAAACCAACTCTCAAATAAGTTTTAATAACTTAATTTATAACATTATCAATCATTTTCAAACATCATTCCATCATCATTTCATCATTCTACTTCAATTACACAAGAAATAAATCCAGGAAACCCTAATTATACCCTAATTGTGATTTTGACCCGTTTACTCATTTTCAGACCATCTCATTCTCAAGTAAGCAACCAAGAGTCATTGTAAACCCATAAAATGAGTTTACAAACCTTTATCCATCATTAACCATCCTTGCTTCAACAATGTACGAGAATTACAAAGCTAGAAAACCCTAAAAGCCTTATATGAACCCTAATTCCAAGCTACGGCTTATTCTTTCAATTTCAACCCATTTTAACTAAAACCAACGATCAAACTTCATTGATAATACTTTATTTAAGCTCTAGGATCTGTATTCCATCATTCCTAATCAAGAGTATGCAAAATATAAACCAAGAAAGTCAAGAAACCCTAAACGTGCCCTAATCAAGCCCGTAACCTCATTTCTTCATTTTTAATCCGTTTTAACCCAAACCAATTGCTAATCTTTGTTAATCCTTCCTATATCAGACCTTGGCTACATATATTAACTATCCTTAATCAAGTACACACGAAATAAAAGCTTGAAAACTTGTGAAACCCTAGTCGAACCCCAAAACAGTCCGAACCCCTTCACCATCAATTTTGACCCATTTTAAACCATTGCAAGTGCAAATTTATTATGTGAACCTCTTCTAGAAACCCTTAAGCAGCTTACCCACATACTTAGACCATTTCTTGGTTAAAAATGAGAGCACATGTTCTATTTTTTTCTCTCTTTAACCGTGGCAAGCATAGGAGGTGTCCACCTCCATAATCTCCAATACTAGCTCATACAACTCACACAATAGCTCCCACACATCACCTACTAGACCCTCCACATGTCCATGAACAGATCCTTAGTGTTCCTTAACTCCTTTGCCTTCAAACGACTATAAATAGGACCTTAGATAGCTCATTCTAACTTGCACCACACCTCCTCCTCTATAACCCTTTTAGGCAGCAATCTTTGCTCCTTATGATCTATAAAAAATTTTTTAGGATCATTAAAGAAGTCTAAGAAGTGAAGCCCTGAAGAATTGAAGCCCCGGGAACAAGATACAAGGCGTACGAGTGGAAATACTACCCGAAACGACCCATTTCCACCATTTTTGCTCCTTGAAGCTCAAACCCAGGTTCTAAGATATTTGTTCTACGCTCCTACACTCTTATCATGGACATCGATCCGAATCTACTCTTGTTAAAGTTTCATAACTCAATTCATGCTCATTTTCCATTTTGATCCAAAACCGTACACCCGAAACCCTAATTTCGCATTTTTCTTAAAACTAAATGTTATAATGGTTAAATATTGTTATAATCTATCCTATCATGCTTAAATAATGTTAAAATAACCACTTTATTGATTAATGAAGGAATTTGAACTTAAAACCCGCGCGTTTACGTTTTGAAACCCTAATTTGACCCGTTTTGCTTCCTAGCCTAATGAATCGTTATTTTAAACTTGCGTTACGTTAAAACTTCATATTTTAGTTTATTATAACTTATAAATATCTTTTGAAATGTTAAAAGAAGCTTGCATGGCAATTTGGACATGTTTTGTAATTATAATCCATGCAAGGGGTATATATCGTAACTTTCTGAAATTAATAACTAGAAGGGCTGAATATGTCATTTTATCAAAATTATAACTATAGGGGTCTATTATGTCACTTTTCAAAGTGCAAGGTTTACTTGGTATATCTTTAAAAGTTGAAGGACCAAACTCGTAAAAATGCAAACTCCAAGGGCCTATTTGCAATTTTCCAAACCCCAGGGTCTAAAATGTAACATTTTGAAAAAGTATAAAATCATGTTTAAAACCTTACAAGACATAACTTTAATTAACGCTTCTCGTGCTTAACATTTCCCAATGGTTGATCAAAACCGTTTAAAAACTGGTTATTGTATCACAATACTAGGGAGCTTCATATTAAGAGGTTTCATCTTGGTATTACGTTCTGACTGAGTTGTTGGGTTTACGATTTAAAGTGCCCTAGCTCCTCAAACGTTTACTGAATGACTTCTGAATTATGATGGCCCGAACGGTGATACAATAATTCCAAACTCTTCAATCAAACTCATAACTCTTAAAACTAAAGTTCTAGAGTACAATCTTCCTAAGACTCAACATATTTACTCAGGTTGCGTGACGTGGCTATTTACTATCATTTTGCTATATCAACCTTCCCTGTTAAGATTGTGATAAGGTCGTCAGCTTTCATTTTGGAATATTTATTACATCTACCTATCAGGTGAAGTTCATAACCTCGCCTTTACTTATTTTACATGTTTTATAAACCCGCGAGGGGGATACATGCTTGTTACAAACTCTTTTATATACTCATAACAATAATGTTCACTATGTGATTCTTGCATATCTCTTTAATATCTCTTTATCTCTTTATGTGATTCATGAGTTTAGGGTGATAATACTGTTCACTATGACAATAATGTTCTTCATAACGATTATTCCTGCAATACCAACATTTCCAATTATGATAACTTGTATTTAACTATTACATTTCAAACCTATGAATTTCACTCAACCTTTGTGTTGACCCTTTTTAGCATGTTTATCTCAGGTAATTGAGCAAGTTGCGGTACGGAGTGGCATGGACTCGAAGATGGCTGAACTGTTATCATTCAAACATAATGTTTTAGATTTTGGGACCTGCATTTTGTAAAAACTCTGATTATAATGAATGATAACTAAATTTTTCCAACAACGTCTCTTTTGAGTCGTTTTCTATGATTATGATTGTTGTATCCATGAAGTAATACCCCAGATTAGCTTCCGCTGCTATATTGTAAAAATGGGGGTGTTACAGATTGGTATCAGCGCCATGGTTATAGAGAACAAGGTCAAAACCTTAACTATAACCACATTTCTTTTTCTAGCCATCAAAGTCCTCCGTGCCACTACATTCCGGAACAAGTATGTAAATATACATATCTATTATACTATTACATAAATAACTTATGTTATTTACGACGGGGTTGTTAACAGAACGATGTCTTCTCCCAACCGCTCTACTTCCGATATTGAGGATGCTTTTTCCTCTATGAATATTCTCAACTATACTTCGGTCTCACCGGATTATTTCCCAGCTTCATCAGGAAGCAGTTCTTTTAACTCTTCGGAAAACTCTACAGATAATATGATCCCACCAGTATTCTCATCTTTCTACAATAATCCTTGTTTGAAGGACGTACAAGCATTTTATGCTAAGGAATCCCCTATTTCATCACCAGATCCTATTACTTCACCAGCTATTTTGACTCCATCTCTGATATTACCACCATCACTACTATTTGATCCTCGATATTTCTTTGTTCCTGAAGAACTATTACCACCTAAGAAGCGAATCTGTTCCTCATCTTCTTCCTCAACTACGTTATCTAATTCATCCTGGAATCAAACCTGTGATTTGGTATCACCATCTTCCTTAGTTTATACTCCTACCCCTCCTCAGGTATTTGAAATAGAAAAATGTTCAGATAAGATGTATCTGAAACATCATGAGAAACAAGTCGAAGATATCTTGAATTATTTAGACGAACTCTATCTTCACCGCATTGAGAGAATGGAAGAAGGACGTATAAATGGTAACGAACTAAAGACCGAACTCAAGAAAATCCGTACTCAGATTATCAAACTTCAAAAGAAGCGGTTAGGGCAAAAGGATAAGATTGCCTTTGCTCACTACAGAATTTCCGATCTTGAACGAATCATTGAGAAAATCCAAGCTCGTCACCAAACAAATCAGGAAGATCTTTAGGATGTCATCTACCAGCTCAAAATCATCAAACTCTTAAACTAGTTATAGCTTTATCCTAAGCCACGGGATGTGTGGTATAAATAAAAATGCTTGTCAAATCTTGACTATGTACAGTAAAAAGGCAAGTTATTTATAAAGGCAATCCCGTTATCTACCTTGTTGTTTCTTAAATACCACTTTATTCATCTCATCAATCATTCATCATCACCATTCATCATTCAACCGTCATTTGCATCATTATCTCCGTCTTTATGAATCATACCATAACCTCCAAGTGCTTAAAAGTTCAAAAATAAGCATTATTCTTTAAGCATTTTAGCATCACATTCTCTTACTTTTCAAAACTTATGATGTCATTCTTATTACGTGTTATCTTATGTTGATAGGATGCCTCCCAAAAGGACGTCAACATCCGAAACACCAGCCATAACTTTGGATGCCATCCGGCAACTGACTGCTGATTTTACTGCAGCCCTGGAAGCACAGACTGCTGCCATGGCAAGTGCTAGTAATCTTACTGGAACTCCTGCAGTGAAAACAAGAAACTACAAAGAGTTTATCAGCTGTCAACCTTTCTGCTTTAATGGTACGGAAGGAGCAGTAGGCCTTATTCGCTGGTTTGAACGAACCGAATCAGTATTCTCTCGAAGCAGATGTGCTGAGGAAAATAAAGTAACATTTGCTACTGGTACTTTAACTGACGATGCCTTATCCTGGTGGAATGCATATGCCCAACCTATGGGAATAGAGCAAGCTAATCGAACCACCTGGACTGAGTTAAAAAGGCTTCTGACAAACAAGTATTATCCCCGGACTGAGATCAGAAAAATGGAAGACGAACTTTACAATCTGAGTGTAAAGGGAAAAGATCTTAAACCCTATGTTAGAAGATTCCAAGAATTAACCACCTTGTGTCCAAACATGGTGCCTAACAATGAGAAACTCTTGGAAGCTTTTATCGGAGGTCTACCTCGAAGCATTGAAGGAAACGTTACTGCCTCGAAACCTCAACTTTAGTAGGAAGCCCTAACATATCCAGAGAGGTTAATGGAATCAGATATAAAACGCGATTATGTGCAAGAAACCAGAATGATCATAAACGAAAAATTAGAATATAAGAGAAACATCATCACACACAACTAACTCCCAAATAACACAACAACAATAACCACTTTAACAATCATAAAAATGAAAACTACCAAAATAACCACAACAATCACAACCGTAATGATGATTACCACCACCACGCAGAAGTAGAAGGGCAAGACCCTGTTAGGGACAGTTATCCTTCAAAAGATACCATGGAAACCTTCCTTTGTGTACAAAATGCACCCTGCATCACACAGGAGATTGCACTGTCAAGTGTCGAACTTGCAACAAAGTAGGTCATCTGACCAGAAACTACAGAGACAAAAGATCAACCGCTGAAAACAACTCTTGAGGATATTCAAGTTAATCAGAATCTTCTTCAATCTAAAAATCCCAATCATCAAGCAACAATCCTCGTCGTCTGTTACTTTTATCCTACTACAAGATACTTAGCATAAGTATCAACTCTTTTTCATATGTAAAGTTATTCATGAAATAATAAAGTGATGATTCCGTTACATCTTGTTATCTAATGATATCAAAACTCGACATCATTTGTCAATTCCATCGATTCCATTATGTTCAAACTCTGAATACTCTCCTATACCCTTTGCTACTAAATTCTCATCTCGTTATATGGGCGTCAAGTACATCAAACATTCAATATTATCGAAAAAATTCATTTTTACACCTACATATCATGTTTTTATGCTTAGGTAAGACGATTTATGATCATCTTATTGAAATGAATTAGGTCACTTCTTCATTTGAATAAGGAAATTATAAATCTCTGAACTATGAATTTATAAATTCTCAGTTACAAGGAGTTGAACGCTTCTTTTTGTAAGTGATAAATTATAAATAAGTAGGCTTAAGTATATAACATATGTACAAACAAGTTTCTTTCAATCCGCTTGTACAAACAATTCCTTAATCATTATCTTCATTTTTATCATTACCTTCATCATCTGTGCATTTAAAAATCTGTATCTCACGTGATTAGCAACTCTCATACAAATTTATAATCATTCCTTGACATCACTCATTCCATGATCTCTGTATTCTAAAAAATTTCTATATTCTGCAACGTAATAACAAGGAAACACACAAGAATCTATGCAATATCAAATGATTTCAATACCACTAGGTATGAAAATTTTGATAAAGACTTGTGATAGCATTCTTATTTGATGTTGACTTTTGAAGGTTAATGAATAACGATTCTTTACGATCAGAGTAGCGTAGCAAAAGCATGGTGGGCCCATAACCCACAGGTTCCACAAATCAAAGTATTTCATCCACCCAGGTTCTATCAGGATCTGAAGAAATTCTATTGGCTGTCATCAAGAGGTGTAGTCTTGAAAATAAGTAGACGTGTGAAAGGAGGTAATTATAATTATGGTGTACAACATAATTATAAATGCATCACACACGTGGACTTGTGACCTTGATTAACCTAACATAAAAATCAAATTCATGCCCAGTACCTACATCTATTCACTATAACTTTCAATTAAATCTCGGGACGAGATTTCTGTAAGGGGTGGAGACTATAACAACCCAAGAATTTTCATCAACTGCAAAACCTATTTTACTATTATCACAATTATACGGGGAAATTTTTCGCTTTATTACATTACTTGCATTGTCAATATCTCAATATGTCATGTAACTTACATAACTAAAGTAATCCTGTCTTCATATATGTCAAGCAAACATCACAATATGTCAAGTCAATATCATCATATCCTTATTACAAAGTACATTATTCCTATAATGTACAATTAGCAACGTTTATCAAAACGGCTTTAAACCATTATCGTTACTCCTTAACCCTAAGTCCATGAGATTAATATCTAAAGTGAATGTACAAGCTACTAAAGCATAATTAAAAGTAATATAACATTTCATTTGAAATATAAACTCCCTCCAAGTCAAGTACAAGTTTTCAAAGCACAATATACAAGTCATTAATGCACGATATCCAAAATAGTCATTTTACCTCTGTTTTCATTCTAATTTCTTCACCATCACTTATGTACAAGCTACTACACTCAATATACAATGTGTAAACCCTAATTATTCTATTCATAATCTTTCATACACATTTTTACTCTTAAAACCCTAATACAAAAGTCAGAAACCCTAACCCGAGCAAAATACTAAACCATGACCCGTTTCTTTGTTTTTATCCATTGTAAACCTAAACCAACTCTCAAATAAGTTTTAATAACTTAATTTATAACATTATAAATCATTTTCAAACATCATTCCATCATCATTTCATTATTCTACTTCAATTACACAAGAAATAAATCCAGTAAACCCTAATTATACCCTAATTGTGATTTTGACCCGTTTACTTATTTTCAGACCATCTCATTCTTAAGTAAGCAACCAAGAGTAATTTTAAACCCATAAAATGAGTTTACAAACCTTTATCCATCATTAACCATCCTTGCTTCAACAATGTACAAGAATTACAAAGCTAGAAAACCCTAAAAGCCTTATATGAACCCTAATTCCAAGCTATGGCTTATTCTTTCAATTTCAACCCATTTTAACTAAAACCAATGATCAAAATTCATTGATAATACTTTATTTAAGCTCTAGGATCTGTATTCCATCATTCCTAATCAAGAGTATGCAAAATATAAACCAAGAAAGTCAAGAAAACCCTAAACGTGCCCTAATCAAACCCGTGACCTCATTTCTTCAATTCTAATCCGTTTTAACCCAAACCAATTGCTAATCTTTGTTAATCCTTCCTATATCAGACCTTGGCTACATATATTAACTATCCTTAATCAAGTACACACGAAATAAAAGCTTGAAAACTTGTGAAACCCTAGTCGAACCCCAAAACAGCCCAAACCCCTTCACCATCAATTTTGACCCATTTTAAACCATTCCAAGTGCAAAATTCTTATGTGAACCTCTTCTAGAAACCCTTAAGCAGCTTACCCACCTACTTAGACCATTTCTTGGTTAAAAATGAGAGCACATGGCCTCTCTTTTTCTCTCTTCAGCCGTGGCAAGCATAGGAGGTGTCCACCTCCATAATCTACAATCCTAGCTCATACAACTCACACCATAGCTCCCACACATCACCTACTAGACCCTCCACACGTCCATGAACAGATCCTAAGTGTTCCTTAACTCCTTTGCCTTCAAACTACTATAAATAGGACCTTAGATAGCTCATTCTAACTTGCACCACACCTCCTCCTCTATAACCCTTATAGGCAGCAATCCTTTGCTCCCTTATGATCCTAGGATCATTAAAGAAGTCTAAGAAGCAAAGCCCTGAAGAATTGAAGCCCCGGGAACAAGATACAAGGCGTACGAGTGGAAATACTACCCGAAACGACCCATTTCCACCATTTTTGCTCCTTGAAGCTCAAACCCAGGTTCTAGATATTCTACTACTGCTCCTACACTCTTATAATGTTCATATGATCCTAAATATACTCTTGTTAAAGTTTCATAACTCAATTCATGCTCATTTTCCATTTTGATCCAAAATCGTACACCCGAAACCCTAATTTCGTGTTTTTCTTAAAACTAAATGTTATAATGGTTAAATATTGTTATAATCTATCCTAGCATTCTTAAATAATGTTAAAATAACCACTTTATTGATTAATGAAGGAATTTGAACTTAAAACCCGCGCGTTTACGTTTTGAAACCCTAATTTGACCCGTTTTGCTTCCTAGCCTAATGAATCGTTATTTTAAACTTGCGTTACGTTATAAAAACTAAAAATTTTTTTCTTCATATTTTAGTTTATTATAACTTATAAATATCTTTTGAAATGTTAAAAGAAGCTTGCATGGCAATTTGGACATGTTTTGTAATTATAATCCATGCAAGGGGTATATATCGTAACTTTCTGAAATTAATAACTAGAAGGGCTGAATATGTCATTTTATCAAAATTATAACTATAGGGGTCTATTATGTCACTTTTCAAAGTGCAAGGTTTACTTGGTATATCTTTAAAAGTTGAAGGACCAAACTCGTAAAAATGCAAACTCCAAGGGCCTATTTGCAATTTTCCAAACCCCAGGGTCTAAAATGTAACATTTTGAAAAAGTATAAAATCATGTTTAAAACCTTACAAGACATAACTTTAATTAACGCTTCTCGTGCTTAACATTTCCAGATATTGATCAAAACGCTTAAAACTGATTATATCGTATCACAATACTAGGGAGCTTCATATTAAGAGGTTTCATCTTGGTATTACGTTCTGACTGAGTTGTTGGGTTTACGATTTAAAGTGCCCTAGCTCCTCAAACGTTTACTGAATGACTTCTGAATTATGATGGCCCGAACAGTGATACAATAATTCCAAACTCTTCAATCAAACTCATAACTCTTAAAACTAAAGTTCTAGAGTACAATCTTCCTAAGACTCAACATATTTACTCAGGTTGCATGACGTGGCTATTTACTATCATTTTGCTATATCAACCTTCCCCGGTTAAGATTGTGATAAGGTCGTCAGCTTTCATTTTGGAATATTTAATACATCTACCTATCAGGTGAAGTTCATAACCTCGCCTTTACTTATTTTACATGTTTTATAAACCCGCGAGGGGGATACATGCTTGTTACAAACTCTTTTATATACTCATAACAATGTGATTACTTTTCAAAGACTTAATGAATTCATAATCTCACATATCTTATAAACCCGTGACACCTACTATAAAATCATGAATGCAAGTGTTATGCTAAACTATATGCTATCCTGATATATTATTGCCTAGGTACATGGAAATATCTATTTGGGTAGTATCTCCCAATATCTCTTTAGTATCTCTTTGGGTAATATCTCCCAATATCTCTTTGGGTAATATCTCCCAATATCTCTTTGGGTAATATCTCCCAATATCTCTTTGGGTAATATCTCCCAATATCTCTTTGGGTAATATCTCCCAATATCTCTTTGGGTAGTATCTCCCAATATCTCTTTATCTCTTTATGTGATTCATGAGTTTAGGGTGATAATACTGTTCACTATGACAATAATGTTCTTCATAACGATTATTCCTGCAATACCAACATTTCCAATTATGATAACTTGTATTTAACTATTACATTTCAAACCTATGAATTTCACTCAACCTTTGTGTTGACCCTTTTTAGCATGTTTATCTCAGGTAATTGAGCAAGTTGCGGTACGGAGTGGCATGGACTCGAAGATGGCTGAACTGTTATCATTCAAACATAATGTTTTAGATTTTGGGACCTGCATTTTGTAAAAACTCTGATTATAATGAATGATAACTAAATTTTTCCAACAACGTCTCTTTTGAGTCATTTTCTATGATTATGATTGTTGTATCCATGAAGTAATACCCCAGATTAGCTTCCGCTGCTATATTGTAAAAATGGGGGTGTTACAATTAATATCATCAACTTCACATAAACTCAAACTAAATTTTGTAAAGCTAATTTTAAACGGTAAAACTATTCAACCCCCTTCTAGTTTTCCACACGTTGAAAAGAAACTTATGTGTGTTTTGAACTCTTTCATTATATTGTTTATACTTATCTGTTTAAAACTCACTTTGTTGCCATAGAATGTGATTAGTTTAACTTGATAAACCTGATATCACATTCAAGGGGACCACCAGTAATTTTAGTTGATTTTTCAATAAAGATAAGATCGATTGTTGTTTACACACGATAAAAGGCACAACTTGATTGAGATAGAGTATATGTGAACCATTTGAGTTGTTAAACGCTTTTAGTTCATTAATTTTCACAAGTAGAACTCTTTTTCGTCTAAAAAGATTAATTTATTGGTTCAAATACAATGTCGAGTACGAGTGCACATAAGCAGGCGCATGCAGATGTTGGGTCTGAGACTTGTCCTCCTATGCTAGAAAGATTAAGTTATGTATCGTGGCCAAGCAGATTTTAGAGAGACATTGACCGAAACAAGGAGACAAGAAATTTTCTTAAACATTCGATTGATAAAGGTTCATATCAGAAGAAAGTTATACCAGCTACCACTACTCAGCCTGAGAGGCCACAAACTGAAGATGATTTTACGAGTGATGATTTGAAGCATTATGAGGCAGACATGAAAGCAATGAATTTGATTCTTATGTCCATACCAAAGAACATTTACAATTTTGTAGATGCGAGTGAAAATGCAAGAGATATATGGAATATAGTCAAAAGGCTGATGCAGGGTACTGAGTTGAGTAAAACTGAGAGGGAACCACGATTCGTTAATGAGTTTGATAAATTCACTGCTGAACTAAGAGAATCTCTTTCATCTGTGTATAATCGCTTCTCACAACTCACCAATGATATGGACAGAAACAAAGTTAAACCCTTTGATGTGACAATCAATACTAAGTTTCTGAATTGCTTATAGCCAGAATGGTACAAATATGTTACAAATGTTCGTTTGGAAAAGGATCTCAAAAAGGATACATATGATATGTTATTTGATCATCTTCAACAATATGAAGGTCTTGTTAATGCTTCTAGAGAAAAAAATGGCCGCAAAGACACATAACCCTCTTGCTTTAATGGTAAATTCTTTTCAATCTCCAGCAGCTTATTATGTCACACATCCTCCTTCTGTGGTTTATTATGATGATGATTACCAAGTAGATGCAGTTTGTGATG